>PVJA010009023.1:0-62156 GCA_004027025.1 Myocastor coypus
GGAGGCTGACCTCTGGCTCCCAAGCCAGGCATGGGAGTGCATCTGGGCAGCATCGCACAGCTCTCTTGTCTCAGGACAAGGGCATTTGGACACACACACACGACCAGCCCTTTCTGTCAGCACCCACAAACATCAATATATCTGTATGTGACACAACAGGCCACGGGGTGTTTAGAATCTGTTCAGCCCTTGTGCCCTGATAAGGCAATGCTAAGACCTACAACACAACCAATTCAGTCCTATAAAAGGGATAAGCATAAGACAGCAAAAGATTAGCACAGGTTGACCTGGGAGCCCAGAGTACAGGGCTGGAGACTGCAAGATGTAAGCAGGCATCACCTCAGCAGCACAGTCAGTGGTCCGAGCAGAGAGAAAGGCTGCAGGCCTGCAAAGCACCGCACACCGCACCTTGCCGCATACAGACCCAGAACTGACCCACCAGCACCACGAAGGTGGCTGGAATGGGAGCACGGAGCTCTGGGCGCTTACCTGGGCAAATGCAACCACTCCATAGGCGTCATCGTTAGACAGGATGGTTATTTTCACAGAGCCTTGGCTACCGATCTCTGCCCCTCCCGTGGGGTTTTTCAGGTGCACTCTGAAAGACTCCTCCTCCTCTGGAACCAAATCATCCAGGATATTCACGGCTATGATAGCTTCTCTGTTGCCAGGTTCAAATACCAGTTCACCTGAGCTGGTGGGACAGGCACGCATACAGCAAGTCAACGACCTCCAAGCTAAGATACGTGCAGAGTAGACTCACTGAGGAGCTCATGACTGAATATTATTTTGAAGAATTATAATATTTCATAAATAAAAATTTAATCCAATATAAGCACGGAATACAGTGAACTTGGTAGAACAGATAGGAGAAATAGGGGTGACCACCCTTCTGGCAGATAAAGCGGTCTCCAGTGCTGGGAACTCGCAGTGCAGTGGACACAAAGGCAGCAGGGGGCGCTGTGGGGCCTACCTGGGGACAAAGTCGGACTGGCTGGAGACGGAGGCCAGCTCCAGCACGTGGGCGTGGGGGCCGCCTGCCACCGAGATCAAGCTCCTGCTGGAATTCAGAGATCTCACCGTGACAGCCGCTGCCGCGTGAGCGGAGGGGGCTTCCTGGAGGAAAGAGAATCGGTTCTGCCCCGAGTCCCAGCAGTAGAGAGCAGACACCTCTGGGCCGGTCAGAAGCACGTGGGCTGGGGAGAGGGAAGAAAACAGAAGCAGAGACATGAAGCCTGCACCGCGCACTCCGTGCTGGGCCCCGAGCAAAGCCTTTCCATTTGCACTCTCTCTTTATTTTTCTCTTCATTTTGAGATCGAGTCTCACTAAGTCACTAAATTGCCCATAACAAGTTTCCCTTTGAGGTCCTCCTGCGTCTGCGTAAGCAGGCACTTCAATCCGCTCTCTGAGCTATCTGGCCGTCCCTAAACAATGAGCTTATTTATATTTTTAGATAAGTCTTCCTGTTCATAGCAATCAATTTAAGTACAGTTAAGTCATACGATTAAGTACAGTTTAGTAAATACTGCGTAAACGGTAAAGAACGCCAAAGAAGGTGCTATCAGTACACTTAGACCTTTAAATGGCTAGACACATTCCGAAAAGAAAAAAAAACTCAGATCTTGACACCCGTTGAGCTTAGCTGATGCATAAACTCAAAGGATATCGTGAACTAATGTGACCCGAACACCACCAGTGATGGGGCGGGACCTTCCTTCCAGCAGTGGATGCTACCCACTGCTTTTCCATCTGACACGAAGGCTGTTCTATAATCAAGTGCTGAGCACATCACACGATTCACTGAATCCTGCACGCCACCCGCAGCACTCCCAGCAGTGCACGGCCACAGTCCCCCCCCCGTCCAAGGGCTATTTCTTACTGAAGTTATCTCGCTTCCACAGCACTATGAAGTCCATAATTGAAAAGTGAACCGCTGCAAATCGGAGGACATCTGCATGCATGGACAAAGTATTTTCTCCAAAAGTAAACATTTGTACTATAGAGGAGCATGAAACCGAGCCAGAGAATTCTCAAGGAAAAGTTCCTAAACTCTACATTCAAAAAAAAAAAAAAAATCGAGCTGGCTCTGATGACAGAACCCTCTCCAATTAGTGAAGCTGTAAGAAACAAACAAGTGTATTAAAGAAGGTGCCTGGAGAAGACAATGCAGAGAATATGGGCAAAGAGGTGTTTGGGGACGAAAGGCCTAAGAGTTAGGAAGGGTTCCCAACACTCACAGATCTGGGATGCGAGGCCGAACCCATGAGGCCCAGGGCAGTCAGGATAGCTGCATGGGAAGCGGCAACGTCAGAGAAGTGTGAGCGCCCAAGCAAGGGCTCTGGGGAGGCCTAGGTCAAGGGCTGTACACTCCACTGGGCACTGTGCAATATCCTGGAGTGTAGAAGGCGACCCTTGGCACCAGGCCTGCTCATCAAGATTCACACATGTCTTAGTTACTCTTCTCTCATTGCTGGCACAAACACGCAACACCCAAAATGAGGAAGGAAAGGTTTATTCAGCTCACAGTTACTGGAAGTTTCGGCCCATTTTGGCTGGCCCAAGCCTGACTGGAACAGGGCAGAGAGCATCCAGTTCATGGCACTGGGACAGCAGCAAATGGTTAGTTACAGAGGCAACCGACCAACGAGCAGAGAGCAACAGAGAGTCTGTTGCTCTGTCTCTTTTATATTACCTTCAGGCTCTCAGCCTCAGCATATTTGCCTCAGAGCCCACCTATGATCCCAGCAGTACTAGACACATAATCCCAGTGGATCCTGAGTCTCAAACTCTAAAAGTCCCCACCCCATGATTGCATGAGGCTTTGGGGGACAACTAGACACAAACCATAACAGCATAATCTTGGGCACATGGACCACGCCAGCACAGCATCTCTGGATCCCCTGATGCCCTGAGCTACAAATGAAGCACCAAGAGGGACGGAGAGAGTGACATCTCACTCAGATGATCTCCGAAGTTGATGACGTCCAAAGGTGGGTGATTGTGCTGAGAGTCTGGGGAGATCGGTAGAGAGAGCTAAGTATCTCTCCAGCAGCACGAAGAGGGTAGAAGTTTGAATGAGATTAAAGTGAAGGGCTAGAATACGGCTTTGGGATGGAACAAGCAAATGTTACCACAGACTTCCTACTTTTTGACTCCTTTTCCCAGATATGCTCCTTCAAATTCTCTCAGAACAGCGGAATTCAACGAGGCTAGCTTTGCAGCCCTTTTGCTCTCTGTAATCTCCTTCCACACCTTTCTTCTCTACTGGGGACGAACGACCCTCTGTGCTGAGGAGTTCCCAGGTATGCCTGCCACGGAGCATGCTTCTCGGCTCCTACTTGGAGTGCTGGCTCCAAGGCATATGCTGTTCGCTATACACAGTGAGATGCAGCCGCTCTGCCTCCACTGAGTGGTCCTGCGGCAGGTGAGATGGTGACCATCACAGCCCTGTGTGTCCAGGACTTGTGGAAGCCAGGATCACTCTAGCACCTTCTCGCCTGCCATCAGCTCTGGGACTCACGTGTGAGGCATCTCCTGGACCTGACCACTGGACTTCTGCCTGCAGTACCTGCCCTCACCTGCTCCTCAGTCCCCAGATCTCTAGTCAGAGGTGGGACGTAAACCTTTAGCGTGTTTCCACATAAACTCCCTTACAAGAGCCTCAGCATGCTGGGCAGAGCCCTGCTGCCTCGCTGGCTTGGGCCTCGGGCCTGGGGCCTCACCGCTGACTCCTCCTCAGGCCATGATCCTCCGGCTGCACCTACCTCAGGCCAGCTTGTGCCTCCTTAACTCCCACCCAACCCAGACTTGTCAAAGGAAGGCCTCTTGCCTAAGAAAACTTCCCAACCATCTCCTCAGACCAGGTCAGCTCCTCTCCATTGTGCCTTGTAAAGGTGCACTGTTCCCACACTCCATGGCAGTTATGTGTTGAAGCTGGAATTTTATTGACACACACTTGTGATTTAGCGTCCTCTTTCCCCCCAAATCCACCAATTTGGCAATAATTGGCAGGTAAAAACACTTTATCAGCTTCGATCCCCAGCACCACAAAAACAAAAACAAAGGAAAAAACCACCCACTAACTAATGTCAGAGAGAAAAGAGAAAGGAGAAGGGGAGATAAGCTCTCATGCTCTTGGCTCTATTCACTCCTCCTCTTTGTCTAAAGAATTCAATCACCAACCAGTAATCTCGGTCAAGTCATTAACCAAAAAAAACCCCACACGATCCTCATCGTCATGGCTCCAATCCAATAGCTTTAATAAAATATTTGATGCATTCAAAATAAGAAAGCCTTTGAACATTATTTAATACATAATTTCAGCTTTCAGGGGATCTATAATAAGCCATTCTAAATAATTACCTGCAGTCCTTTCATACTTCTGAAACCTCAGGTCACAGAAACAAAAGGAGTAAGGAAGCTTCGCAACGAATGGGCCCCTTAATAAGCCTCTGGCACAGCTTTCTACACGTTCTTTTAGAAAGTACACCTATTATATATATTTTTAATAAAATCTTTAAAGAGAATTTTGTAACTCTAATTAGTGGCCCATCTCAGCAGCCTATTCCATCATTAAAAACATTCATTAGACAACTACTTTGAATAATAATGACTCAAGCAGACTCAGTCCCCAGAAAACCTGAAGTATAAGGTAGTAAAAGCACCAAATTAAAAGAGAAGGCGAAACAACCAAACAGATTCGTGATGACAGACACACACTGTGCTCATGATCATGTCCCACTGAGTGGTGGCCCTGGGGAGTGCACCACGAACGGAAGCTACGTGCGGAGGTGACCCATAGGACAGACAGGAGCAGGGCTGTGGCAGGGATGCTGGCTGAGGCAGGAAAGCCCGAGGCAGTGTGGGACGGGAGCGAAGGGCCTGGGAGCAGGGGCTCTGAAGGCAGGCTGAGGGCAAGGCAGGAAACATGCAGATGAAACAGGGTGAGATTTTTTTTAAACAACGCTATTAAAAATTAGAGGCACTAATAACCTCTGATTCCTGGTCAGGGCTGAGGAGACTAAGGTGATGGTGTGCAAATTTCCCAAGAGAAAGCAGCTGGGCAGCATTAAAAAGCATAGCTCTGAAGCTAGCGTCTGCTGAGGCCCTCTCCTCAGTGCACTGCAGCCTTGTACCCTTGGACTTCCATGAATTCAGCAAATACCCACTTGAAGGTTTCTGAAAGCAAGACCTCTTTTTCATTTGCACTAACCATCCCCAGGGGCCTTTATGTCACCTTAAGCTAAGGCTCAGAGAACAAGCATCTCCATATCCTAAGTTCAGCACAGCTCTCCTCTACAGGTGTGACAACACCCAGTAAGACAGGCTGGCTCCCCCGCTGTGCAGCCATCTAGGACTGCTGAGCTTTCTCTGCAAAACTCTCTGGACTCTAAGAATGCCCACGTCACAGTTCCCACCCCAGCGTGGGGTCTCCCTGGTGTTATCTGGGCAGGTGAGGGTACCCACACTGCCCTATACAGCAGGGAGAGAGCTCTGTGATGCGTGGCTGGACCATTGCTTCTCTTTGAAATGCCTTTAACATGCTCAGGGGGCCCTTTAGGAACCCCTAGGAGTCCTTGAGACCCTTTTAGAAAATGTGAGAGGTCCACTCTGTCTCAAGAGTAAAAGATGCCGCTTGTCTACCCCACTCTCACTTTCTCAAGGGTCTGTCATCAAACTCCAGCAGTTCTCAAGGATAACGCAACAGGTTGACAGGAGACACAGACAGCAGTGAACCCCAGCAGCCAGGAGCCCAGCGCCACCCAGATCGCACTCACCCTGGCTGAGTCCTCCTTATCTGAAATGTGCAAACCCAGGAGTATTTTGAGCCTCATGAGGTTTTTTAGACTTCGAGGATATATGAATACATAAATGAAATATCTTGGGATGGGTCTCAAAATCTAACCACAAAGTTTATTTGTAGTTCATATATGTATTATGAATAGACCCTGAAGGTAGTTTTATTCAATATTTTTTATGATCTTGCACTTAAAGTTTCATGGTACAGAATTTTCCATGCCTGCCGTCATGTCAGTGCTCAAGACAGTTCAGCTTTCAGAGCATTTCAAATTTCAGACTTTGACGCCAGGCATCTCCACTTGTGCGCAGAATCTCAGGGACGCACGAGGTCACAGAGACAGGAGAGGTGGCTGTTCAGGGCTGAAAGGGTGAGGGTGGGGGCTCGCTGAAGGGTGCGAACTTGTGTCGCTGGTGAGACCTGGGGTCCCGCAGATAGCAGGTGTATACAAGGAGTGTGGGGTGCAGTGGTGTTTGCTGAGAGCAGGGCCTTGTCAGGCCTCATGACAAACAGGGGCAAATATGGGAGGTGGCAAAAAGGCCAGTCAGCTCGGCCAAAGCAGTCGCTTCAGAACATGCTGACATAGCAAAGCACCGGACTGCGGACCTTACATGGATGCAAGGTTTATCGGACAGCCACACTGAAATGCAGCTGGAGAAAATAAGCATATGAGTGTCTCTGAAGAGACCAGATGCACTGATTAAGCAGTCAGCAAAGATATGTTACACTATGTCTATCTATCTGTCTGTCTGTCTATCTATCTATCTATCTATTTATCTATCTACCTACCTACCTACCTATCATCTATCCATCTAATCTATCTATAGATATAATAATTTTTTAAAAATGCCACATATGACATTTGATTTTGTTTCAGAAATAAAAGGATTTTCTTTTCTCTCTCTCTCTCTTTCTTTCTTTCTTTCTTTCTTTCTTTCTTTCTTTCTTTCCTTCTTTCTTTCTTTCTTTCTTTGTTTTATGTGGGACAGTTGATCTTGAGCCTGCAGAGCAAGCCAGCTCTAGATGTCTCCAAATCCTTATTTCTTTGCCTCCAATTCTTATGTGTCCAAAGGCAGGGAGCAAAAGACACGCCTTTGTAGGAGGCTTAGAAGGGTTTTCTTAATTAAATTGTGCTACTGATGTTTACACACAATGCATACATTGTCCTTTTAAAATAAACTCAGGAAGATATTTTAAAGTTTCTCTGTTCTCATTTCATAAATATCATTGGATATGATCCACACAAATAGAAGTTCTCTGAGTCCCTCAAACAGTGAAGAGTGCAAGTGTTAACACATGGGGTAACAGCAGGGACACGCAAGTGCAGGCCGCTGGCCCCAGGGTCTAAGGGAGCTGTCCCCAGGCTCAGCACTGCAGGGCCGTCTGGGCCCTCCCAGCCAGACCCTCCTTCAGCTCCCCTGGCTCCGGCCTCTCCTCGCCAGCCCTCTCAGGCACCACAGGTCTCTGAAGGCCCCTGCACTGGAACAGAGACCACGTAAAGGAGCTGCTGACACCGCCCACCAGCAGGGGCAGCCTCACCAGGAGCCCACCATGGTGACACTGCTGAGCCTGAAGTGCTCACAGCCTCCTGGCAGCAGCAGAAAGGCTGGAGATCTCTGTGGCAGACTCTGCTTCCAGGACCACAACTGTGAGAAATGTCTCAAAAGTTTCTCTTTTTTTTTTTTTTTTTTTTTCAGAAGTTTCTTAAGTGTAGCTGGCATACAGGACAAGAAGGGACTCCGGTCTCTGGGGGCTCAGGAGGCAGGACAGGGGCCACAGCAGAGCCTCCCTGGCAGTGCCTAGTTTTCAACAGTTCCTTCATTGCAAGCATCTGCTGTCTGCTTATCCAGATGTACATGTTTTAAGAGGACCTATTAATCGCACTCTTGATTGTTCTCTAAACAAAAGAACATCAAAAGATACACATTCCCTCTTCTTCATTAGTAGTCTCCTCCCTAATTTACAGCAGTCCCTCACTTACTGGGGAGGTTACGTTCCCAGCACTCCTGCAACAAGTGAAAATCAGCAAAGTAGTGACATTATATTTAACTTAGTATTTATATATATTATAAGGTTTTATAAACCTTTTCCATACTTTTAAAAGCGCTTCTAATGTTCCTCACCATTTCCTCAATTTGTAAACTTACATAATTTTAACAACATACTATACTGTATGGGACTGAAAAATTCTGTGATATTGGGAAAAATCCTTGATAAATAATTTAGATTAATATTTTTGATGTATAAAAGTACATGTGTAAGGCCTGTTCACTGCAAAAATAGACCACTGAATCCATATAGACGTTAGAGAACACTTAAATGTAGGTAGTGCTATCCTGTGTTCAGGGAATGAAAGCTTTAATATTATTCAAATATTTCCTTTCAAATTAAAAAATGCACATATTTTTTGAAAGCATGAAACAGTGAGTCTGTGAAA
Source organism: Myocastor coypus (assembly GCA_004027025.1). Taxonomy (NCBI): domain Eukaryota; kingdom Metazoa; phylum Chordata; class Mammalia; order Rodentia; family Myocastoridae; genus Myocastor; species Myocastor coypus. The sequence continues at coordinate 8,236 of PVJA010009023.1, forward strand.
GTTGAATCATGACATAGTGAGGGGCTGCAGTACTCACTGTTGCCACGCTCAAGCAAAAAGCACATCTGACGAGCGTGAGTCCTTCTGGAACACTAGGAATTTTAGTAAAGCTTTGCTTTTACGTCTGTAAGACACCAGCTGCCTGGCAGAGGGACACTTCATCAGGGTCAGGGACACCAAGACCACTGCAGCTTTCTGCACTATTTTCAGAGGTCGGCGTTGAGAGTCCTCACCTATGCCCGAGACTGGCGTGAAAGGGTGGATTCTGTCCACAGCAGAGGCACCCAGGGACTGGAAATACCTGAACGCAGGCTGGCCTGTCTCCCAGATGAAGACGTCAGCTGAGTTCTCTCCCCCTGCAGTGGTGGAATAAATGCATTCTTCAGATCGAAGTCACAGAAACAGAGTGACAAAATTGCACAGTGAAACTATGATAAAATATTAAACAAATTTCCTCAGAATCCAGTCAGTTTAACCAAACTATAACTTAGAAATACTTCAGAAGCCTTTTAGCACTTGCTACATTAAGTGTATACATGGTAATTTAAAAACTAATTGGGACAAGATGTTTCTTTCTTAAAGATTGTTAGGATTTTACCTATGAAAATTTCAATATGAAGAGTTTTATATTCAGAGGATATTTTATACCAATCTTATCAAAAGCTGCTAAGCATTATTTATCAATACTGTAAAGTACCCATGACACCCCAAGAATAGCTATATGAAAAGCTACATGCTCACGCTCTGGGTGTGAAAGCTCTACAGATACTGCCACCTTACTGCCAATTTTAGTTCACTGTAACTTTAAAAGGGTGGTTGAGAACATCACTGTATGACAGACAAGTTTTCATTTTTTCCAAAATCAATTTATAACTGCCAATTAATATTAATCTTCCAAGAAATAGTCCACAGATTATCTTTAAAAATATTGTAAGGGCATTTTTGTATGAAACACACAATGCAAGTGTGAGACAACTTTTAAACTAATTATAGATGCTCTAGAAATATGGCATCTTCTCACCTATAAAGATATTTTTGGTACAAATTAAGTAAATGTCGTTGCCCAAAGGTAGAGCCTCGAGTTGTGCTGACCCAGTGACAGGAACCTCTTGAGAGGAGACGAACTCACTGCCGGACCATCTGAACATGAGGGCTGAGAGTCGGGGGTTGGCCTGCGAGATGGCCAGGAACATTGTGCCACCTCTGGCAAACAGCGCCGTGGCCAGCACCCCCTGGACGGGGAGCTTCTGATGCAGCGCGAAGCTTCCTTCATGCCACCTGAAGACCTGCAGGAAATGGGCAGAGACAGCATGCATGCTGACACTCTCGGCTATAAGAGTCCACAGTGGCAAAGGCTCACTCTGCTAGGCCGTTTTCTTTAGTTAGGACACCTTCATAAATAGAAAAAATATCCAAATCACTATCTGCTCCTGCTTTCTAGTTGTGTGTATGTGTGTGTGTGTGTGTGTGTGTGTGTCTGTGTCTGTGTCTGTGTCGAAAGAAACAAGCTGTTTTGAAATCAGTATCAAATGTACACCTGGGTAGAGAAAAGGGAAAACCAAAGACAGGAGACAATTAAACCAAACATGAAAAGCTTGCAACCAGACCCAAAACTTTCTGACACTACAAAGTCAGTACCAGGAGCTCAAGCAATGAACAGAGAAACATCTGAAGTATTTTCATCTTTCCAGCAGCACTGCTTCTGAGACTTCAGGTTCATACACTTAAAATTAAAAGAAAATTCACACTGGCCTGGTTTCTCCTCTCACTGGTCTGTCGAACAAAGCTTTATTGTCAACACTTAAGACCTTTGAAACGAGTGCTAAGCTAGCACCGTGGCTGTTGTGGTTTCTTCATTTAGTGATTTTCTTAGGGGAAATTATCATTATTTGTGGCTAACAAGATCCTTTGTATAGCAATGCCCGCTAAAAGATCTCTACAATGAAAACTATAGTACTCTGAAAAAGAGATTAAAGAGGATATCAGAAAATAGAAAAACATCCTCTATTCCTGGATAGGCAAAGCCAAATACTCAAAGTGGCCATACTTCCAAAGCTACTATATAATTTAATGTTATCCCAGTCAAAATGTCAATAGTAGTTCTCCGAGAATTATAGAAAACAATCTTAAAATTCATATAAAATCAGAAGAGACCCAGACTACCAAAAGCAATCCTGGAAAACAAGAATAAACAACAGGTGGAGACTGCCTTGGGCCCACCACAAACTCATCTGACCATGCAACAAGGCCCAATGTGTGGATGAGACTGCCTTGCGTCCCCTAGAAACTCCTTCAGCCCAGCAACAAAGGCCAGCATATGAGTGGAACTTCATCCATCAGACAGGCCCAGTGTAGAAAATTCCCACAGAACTCCCTGCAGAGAGGCTAGACACAAGACCAACCCAGCTGATCCAGGAACAGAACATCTTGCCAGATTGGCACAGCAGGTTTACCTCCAAGGGCTACAGCAGAAAGAAGTGGAGCTCAGCAGCCAGACCCAAGACATACCCACATGGACGAGTTTGAACTTGGAAGATCCAGCTCTGGCGCTAAAGTAAGAACACTACCAAAGCTCTACACCAAAGTTCAGAAGGCAGGGATATATAAAATCACAAACAGAAGGAGGAAAATGTGCTCTCAGATCCCAAGCCCACCCAGAACAAATATAGGAGACAATAGCATAGAAGAAACTGGAAATCACACCCCTGAAATTTCTCAAATAATAGCATCCAAACTAAAGAAACTACTGCAGAAAGTTATAAAGGAAATCAGATCAGAAATAATTCATGAAGTAAAAAAAGAAATAATACCTATAATAAAAGAATTGCTAAGTGCTTCTAAAGAAGACACTGATAAAAAAATAGAAAATAGAGAAATGATGGAATCCTTGAATGAACAACATAGGAAAGAAACAGAATGCACGAAGCACATCCAAAATGCTATATAGGAAGTTAAAACCTCAATCACAAGCTGTAAAAGTGAGAGTGAAAATAGACTTTGAGACCTTAAAGACACCATTGCAGCTAGTGAAGAGGTAAAAAAAGATCTCTTGAAAACAATTATGATGCAAGAAAAAATAATTCAACATCTGCAAGATGATGCAAAGATGACAATGTGAGACTAATAGGCATCAGTGAGAAAGAAGGAGTCTGGGAAAATGATATAAAAAAGAGTATGGGCAGAAATAATAGCAGAAAACTTCCCAAATATGGAAAAATGGTTTGACATTCAGGAAGCCAAAGCATATAGAACTCCAAACAACATCAACCCAATTAAACCACACCCAGACATATAATAATCAAGATCTCAGACATTCAGCACAGGAACAGTATATTAAAAGCCACTAAAGAAAAGAAATGAAACAGATCACATTGAAAGGAAAACACATTAGAATAATGGCAGAATTCTCTTTACAAACCACTAAGTCAAGAAGAACATGGAGTGTAGGACTTCGAGTCTTGCAAGAAAACAAATTCCAGCCCAGACTGCTATCCACTGCAAAACTCTCAAGTTAAATGGAGAAGTGAAATACCTTCTAAACAAAGAACAACTAAAGAATTTCATGATGACAAAGCCAACCGTGCACAGCTTACTAAAAGATATTCTAGAGGGGATCAAAATGACAACAGTTCCATGAAGGAAAATGGAAAGAACCCAACGAATAGGGCAAACAATTAAACAGTGGAGAAAAAGAGGCACATAAAAGCAGTCTTTCAACTATTCTTTTGCAGAATATGTCCATCAGCGTATTCTACAAATGGACTTCTGCACCTTATGGGTCATGATTCTGTCTGGTTTTACATGATGGAAATCAAGGAAATAGCAGTAGCTCAGTCCTGCAAGGGACGTCTGGACACCAGTAAGCATCATGGACAATGTCCACATCCACAACATACTAGAAGTTTGTGTGATATCCTATCCCTAAAGTGTTAGAAGTTCTGGTCATATATATGCCATTCCAGTATTTATGTTATGTTTTATTCTTAGTAATTCTTTACTACCATGGAAACTTTTTCTTAGTTGATATCTTTGTAGATATTAACTTAGGCAAATACTATGCGAACACTCTGAGCTCATTACAGATTCATACGTATGATATACAACATTCTGGTCTCTAAGTTGGACTCAGGATTTGATTTGAATTATGGAATATTGTTTTGAAATATTTAATTTAATTTTAATTAATATTTAATTAATTTATGAATATTGTTTAATTACAATTTTTGTTTTATGATTCACATTGTATCTTTGACTTACAATCTAATTATAAGACATGGTATGCTATTTTCTCCTAGTATTAGAAACTTTAAAAAGAATATACATACACAAGAGTGTTAGGATAGATATACAGCTGCTTTGTCTTAGTTCATTGAGAATAACAGTCTGTACTAATATTGTGTAGACAAGATATCAGGTCTGCATCTTGTCCTCTGAATAATTACTATGAAGACAACAATATGCATGGTATCAATTATTGTAACCATCCTACTAACTTGTTTTGGAAGTGTTTCATTGATATTTTATCTTTTTCTCTTGTTAAAATGAATTTTAAAAAAACAAGCATTCCATCATCTGACTTGAAGTTATACAACAAAGCAACAGTGATAAAAAAAAAAAACATTGCAGTACTGGCACAAAAGCAGACCTGTGGCTCAATGGAACACACAGAGGCAGCGAAACAGACACATCAGACATCTTCTCTTTTATCACTGAAATAAAAAACACACAATAGAGGAAATATAACTTCTCTAACCAATGGTCCTGGGAAAACTGGTTATCTAGACCCAGAAAATTGAAAGTAGACCTCAATATCTCAGCACATACTAAATCAAGGATCTTAATGTTAAAACAGCAGCACTTACATGAAGATACAATAAACAAAACCTTTGCAGTGACAGGAACAGCAAGCACTTTCTGAAAAGGGTACCAGCTGTAAAAGAAACACTACCAAGGACCAACACACAGGGTCATAGAAAGTTTCAAACTTTCTGTGTAACAAAGAACACAACCAAGTGAAGAAACAACCGACAGAATGGGGAAAAACTTACCAGCTATTGCTCAGAGGGCTAGAACATATAAAGATATATATATATATATATATAAAAATGAGACTCCCACCAAAATAAAAGAAAAACGGGAAACTAAAATGAACAAATACTTCTCAGAGAAAGTACAGATGGCTAATAAATACATAAAAATTTTTCCACATTACTGGCCATGATAGAAATGCAAATTCAAATAACACCAATATTTTATCTTATCATAAAAAAACATGGCAAACATCAAGAAATCAATTAATAAAACCTGCAAGGCTGTGGCAAAATAAGAACCTTTGTACACTGTTGGTATGAATTTCTACAACCACTGTAGAAATCACTATGAAGAGTGTCCCAAAAACTAAAGCTAGAACTTCTATTGGAGCCGGCTGCTCCCCTCTTAGGTATCTTCCCAAAAGAGGCAAAGCCATGGCGCTACAGTGCTCCGTGCACACCCAGGTTTATAGCAGTACGATGCACAGCAGCTAAATTTTGGGAGCAGCCTGAGTGCTCCTAAGCAGATGAAGGGAATGAACATGCAGGATGCACACACCGAGGGCCACGACTCTACCATGCAGAAGGGTGCACCTGAGGCCTGTGTAGGAAAACCGATACCACCTGAGGTCAGGATGTCAAGTGAAATCAATCTGATCTGCAGTGCAAGCCTGAACACCACCTGGTTTTTCTCCACCAGACATCCAAAATATAAAGAGCAAAACAGATCACTGCAAATACATTTAAGCCTTGTGCAAAAGGGAAGGGTACTCAGAGGTGGGTGGCAGGAGGGAGAGCCTGAGGGTGCGCTGTGTCCCTGAATTTATTCCCCGGCAGTCCTCAATCATTACATCCCCAAAACGTGGGCCAATAAAAATGAAAAGTTTTAAAAGAATGGAAAGTGAAGGTCCTAAGAGACCTTTCGTGTGGTGTACTCTACCGTTTATCATTCACATAGGGGGTCTTGCAAGAGAGAAATGTAATCATGAATCATCGTCCCAGGACCACAGGCATGGTGCAACAGCCCCCTGGCCACTGAGGACATATGGTTACCCTACATACAGCCTGTACTAAATAAGTAACAACTCATACTAACTATAACTGGAAATCATGGGATAGTTTCAAAATAAGGATTAACAAATCAATATTTTTAAAAATTGTTCCCCTTATTCAATGGTGAGTGGATGAGAGGAGGGGAGACGGTGAGACCCTGAGGCACTGCGGAGCACAGCAGGGCAGGCTTGGGGACGACGGACAGAGCAGCACTCCGCCAAATATCACAAGACACAGCAGTGACAAACTAGAAGTGACAAAATGAAATGGAGTAATCGAGCAAGGTTATATCGCAGAATTCTTTCTTCAGTCATTGCACTTCTGGGATTGCTAACTCCTGAGACAAAAGCAGACACCAAAATACGTGCTCCAGAAACAAAGTGAAAAGGTCAGCTCAAGGCAGGTTAAGCACCACACCGGAAGCACGCATGAGTGGATCCACAGGTTGGGAACCTGTAGGGGAGGCCGGGGTAGCATCTGAAAGAAGCGATTCTGCAGCCGGTATGCAAGGCCATGGCACTGGGAGCATGCACCAGAACAAGTGAAGACAGAAAAGTGAGACTGAAATTCTAAATGAATTCTGAAGAACCCCAAGGTTCTCCTGCTTCAGAAAAGGGAGAAGAAATTGGCAAAGGAGGCTGAGAGGATGACACGCGTGTGCCCTCCATGTGAGAGAGGAGACAATCTGGGTAAGGAGGTGGCACCTGTCAACAGCACCTGCTGACGAGAAGCAGTGCAAGATGGGGACAGATACAGCCTCCCGTCTCAGCGATCCCACTGTCACTGGACACCTAGAGGTGAGGACAAAATAAGAAGCCTCCACAGAGGGAGAAGAGATGAAGCAGACTCAGCGGTGACATGGGGGAGGGGCTTCCTTAAAGGTGCAGGATTTTCAAGTACGTATGCCAATGGCCACTCTGCCAGCCAGAAAGAAATGACCACGATGAAGGGGAACGGAAGCCTTGGGAAGGCAAGGGAGGACCCCAGGACAGGGTGCGCTTTGTCAGGCGTGTGTTCCCCCATCACAGCCGGAAGGAGCAGGATTCAAGAAGGATTTTTAATTCGGTATCGGGAAGACAAGTCCTCGCTCCTGTGGCAGCTTTCACTTGGCAAGAGCCCCAGCCGGAAGTGAGGAGGCAAGAAGCACGTTCAGAGGCCTGAGCGGCACACATTACCCAGCAGACACCACAGGGAGTCGGTTTCCAAGAGCAAGGAGGGATTTCTGGGGTGACAGCAGGTGCCAGGTGGCAATGTTAATCAGGGCTTTAACAGCGATGCCGCTTGTGTAGCTGTGACTTTTCTCCATGAAGTTATCCAACTCGGTTACATTCCAATAAAATGCTTGGGATCCTGACATTTGCTGTAACTCTTGGAGAGAGCATGCTATTCATAGCTCTGCGGTTTAAAACTTAACTGCAACCAAACAATACTTATGTTCTCCTCTACTATTCTTCTACAGTCACATTATTGTGATTGTATAAAAGCTACAGACCATATCTGATATGTTTCAGTAATAATATCTTTCTAAGGGGGGAAATTTAGTTTTGAAAGAATCAAACCTGAGTGAATTTGGAATCATCTCTCCGACTTGAAACAATTAAATAGTCTTGATTGTCTGTGGTAAAATGTCTCACTTGAGAACTTTCCGAAACAATAATTGTTTGAACCTGCAAGGAAGAGTAGGAATAAGTGTAAAGAAGATTTTAACTGAGAAAGACAGTGACTACAAGGACAGTAGTAGGAGTATTTAAAGACTTGGGGATGTGGAGGTAGTCAGGGGTTGAAGCGCCTGCTTATGCAAGTGCAAAGACCCGGGTTCAATCCCTGGCACCACATGCCCGCCAGCCCCACCCCTGGATGTGTTCGGCTGGCCACTAAACTGAGCTGGCGTGGTGGTGCACAGCTGTAATCCCAGCCCTGGGGAGGCTGAAAACAGAAGGATCACTACGAGTCAGAGCTGCATAGTGAGATCCTGTACCAAGGACATAAAATAAAAGATTAAAATGTTTAAAAAGTTCAAGACTTAAAGAATGACTGGATCTGTAGGTATGCATATGTAAATTCATTTCAAGGAAACAATACCTCTGCTTAAGATTCTTTGCTATAGTGAATGCCAATTTTTAAAAAAGTCCTTTGCCAACGTAGCATAAGACATACATTATCTTCAATTTTGATTAATCTTACAAATCTGAATTTTTTAAGTAAAGCAGTCTATGGGAAAAATACATAAAAAGTTTTTTACCAGGAATAATTTGAATCCAGATGTTAACATGTACACACTATTTGCAGAAGGTGCTTCTTCAGTTCTTTCTTTATGAGTGATCACAAAGTAGGGGGAAAGACCAATATGAAAGGCCTCACACACTGTAGGACCTTCAATATTTATATCCTAGAAAATAAGAAATAACAGTAGTAATAGGAATTTGTACTACACCGAAAATTGACCCAAGTATTTTATTATGTGTACAGTCAAATAATGATGTTTACCTCCAGTGGAATAAAAATCCCTTGCCATCGATACAGAGTCAATGACGACTTTCTTAACATTACACCATATACCAAACCTTCCAACGTAGAGAAACACCAGCCAGATGCTGACTCATTCAAAAAACTCTGAACTACGGATAAAACAACATCCATTCCTCCTAAAAAACATAAATGTTAATTTACCATTATAGAACCAGTGCAAAACCTTACCTACTAAAAAATTGAAAAATAATAACTAAAAATAATGATTTTGAAAACACAAGCACGTTAATCCTTTACTCTGGATCCATATAGACTTTCCTAAGGTGTGCTGAAAAATAACTTCTAAAGAACAGGGGAAAGGAGATGTGCTAACCGTGATCTTACCACATTTCATAAAGGTAAGGAAAATACAACTGAGAAATTTCTAAGTAAAACACAACCCTTACAGAAGCGTCGAGTGTCAGACCTGTACACCCTACACTGCGGTTCTGCAGCCTTGCCAGCCAGCCGTCCCTCATCTTACATTTTACGTATTCTAAGAAGGCCAACGCAAAATTATATCAAGCTGCTTGTCATGTCCTGAAATCTTGTACTACAAAAAAAAAAAAAAAAGGGCACGAAGTAGAAAACTTCTATGCAACGGAAAGCAACTACAACGGAGTTTCTGTGACCTGTTATTATGACTATTTTCCAAAAACAGTACGTGCTTTCTGAACTCTGGCCAGCGGTGTACACAAGATGCCACAAGATCAAAGGTCATGGCTGAAGACCAGGCTTCTCGGAAATGACTGCCCATGGTTAGGCGACTGTTTTAAGAAGGCACAAGGGCAACGCTTCAGGGCAGTGTCCTGCAATTTCCTTTCCTGAGGGCCCAACCTTCAGAATTCCCAGTTGACCACTTTCTCAGAAGTCTTCAATGACCCTAATGTGGGTACAAATCCTTCTCCACTGGAACTCAGGAAGAAAGTAAATAAAGACCAAGTAACCAAGACCCGAGAGACTCTCCCTTCTCACAAGAACTTCCAATGAGCATATGCAGAGCCAGAGCAGGAACAAGAGAACTGAATCAGAACCTGTAACCTCCCTCAGGTGCCTTCCTGGCGTCTTGTCACAGCCCCTTTGCCTCTAGATACTCTCGCCATCTACTAGGACTTTCCTATTGGCATGGAAATACTCATGCTTGGATCTCTCCAAGCAAAACCAAACCCAGCCTCTTAATCTTATGCACCACCCCCTTCCCTGGGTTCTACCTCCCCTGCTAAGCTTCTTGAAATGGCTGAATAGTTCCTTCACTGCCACTGAAAGTGTTACTGTCTTGCTATACAAATGGCACCTGGTGTGGTCACTGAGGCTTTCTGTCCTGCTGACTACCATGGTCATACTTTTGGATCATCGTCCTGTTGCACTTCAGGTCAACAGGTGACATAGCTTATCTCCCCTTCCACATGAACGCTTTCTTCTGCAGATGTGTGCAAGCTGGGATTCTCCTGAGCTTCTCAGCTTCCTCTGCGAGGTCATCAGGCAACTGAGCTCCCACTCCTCTTCTGACCTGGCGTGACCCTCCATGCACCAGTAGAGCAGGAGACCTAGCAGTTAGCCTGCCTCTCCCTCCCCTCCCCTCCATACCTGGTGTATCATGGCCTGAGCTGCCATCATGTGTTGCCTTTTTGATGATCTTCCCAGATCCTCTCCTCTCTCCTCTCCCCTTCTCTCCTCTCCCCTCCCTTCCTCTCCTCTGTACCAATCAGTTCTTCACATGGCACTATGAATAATATCAAATGTAAATTTCATTATATAACACCTACCCCTTTCTCTATTCCTATACCACTTAAAGGCTTAGTGGGAAAAGGTTCCATCTTTTCACCTCAGGCTAAAGCCATCCACACAAGTTTCTCAAGCTCTTCAGGGAACCAGTCTGCCATAGCCACACAAGCTCAGGGCTGTCCCTCCTCTCTACGCTACTGTTCACTCCGGCTCCCACTGTGTCACAAGTCTCCCATGTCACCAGCTCCCTGGTCTCATCCCCAGGGTCCTCCAGCCTGGTCCTCTGCGTACTCATCCCTGTGCTAGCAGGCTCCCCTTTAGAATACTGATTACAGTTTGGTGACACACTGACTTTTACTTCTTTGATTATTTCCCAGTAGCTGCTGAGTTCCAAGATCGATGAACTGTGCGCCACAGTTAGTACACGGCGGGCACTCAATAAGTACATGTGGATGCAGTACCAGGACTGGCTAGCCATTCTCTACTTTCCACAAGTGTGTGAGACACAGTCCCTGGAAATAATACACATTTTACACATGCAGTACTTCTTAGAGACTCTTGCTCCCACCGGAAAGGAAACGTACTCATGCCAAACGCTGTCTCAGACACGGTCTCCCACTGCACACTCACGGCCAAGTCAATGCCGTTAGTCCGAGAGACGTTCAAGTACACAGTCCTGTTGGCTTCCTCAGTGGTAACAGAGGTGGCTCTGAGAGGGGAAACAAGTGGATTATGGAAAGCAGAAAAGAAGAAGGATTTATACAGTTTTAAATATACACATTGTCAGCAAATGTTTGATACATTACTAAATTTATACAACCTAAGTAACACCCACAAACCTTACATATTGAGAGGCCATATTCTAGTACCAAAAATTATTCATATATGGAATTTTTCTAAAAAGTCCAAATGTAGTACCCTCAGGTTATAATTCTCAGAAAACACCAAAAATCAGAAATTTCATATTATTCATTGCAATAAAGAAGTAAAACTATCTTTTATAAATTTCTTAATACTTAAATCAGAAACATCTGACTGGAGAAAAATGAGTCAAAAAATTCTTAGTATTCTAATAAAGATTTATCTCTTAAAGTGTTTTAAAATAAAATATAAATATGTGCAGCTCTCGGAGGAAGTCTTAGAATTCAGTCAAGGTGCATTGGAAGAGTAACCTACGTGGCTTCAGCATCTAACTACATCTCATATTTTTTGATTTTCATGATTTTTAAAGGCACAATACAATTCAGATCTATCCTAGAAAGACCGAAAATATAAAAACTCTAATCATGGCTTTACCCTGCGCAAGTTTAGGCCTGGAGGCTCCCTGTCATGAGAGAGCTTCCAGCCTCTGAATCTAGCTTTCCGAGGTCATTTTAAAAGTCCTTTGTGGGCCAACAAGATGGTTCAGCGGTCAAAAGCACCTGCTTAGGCAAGCTTAGGCAACTGCAGGAACAGTAGTTTGATCCCTGGCACTACATACTGCGCCAGCTCCACCACCAGGTCAGGCTGAGCGGGCCATAAAAAATAAATAAAAATAAAAATAAAATAAAATAAAAGTCCTTTGTTGTGCCAGTTAGGGTAGCACACACATGGAATTGCAGCACTCAGGAAGCTACGGCAGGAGGACTGCCACGAGTTCAAGGCCAGCCTGGACTACACAGTGAGTCTCTGTCTCAAACAAAAAAAGACAAGCAAAATCCCTTTTCAAATAATCAGATATTTTCTAGGTACCCCAAAATTCTCAACTTAGTTTCCAATGTGATAATCTCCTTAATAATAAATGGTACCTATTTTCCACAGCAGAGATACTGAACAGCCCCAGAGGGGCCTGGTTTTGCAAAACTGTTATCAGGGTTTGAACATGCGTGCCTAGTCTAGCGCCTCCAGTTGGGTTAAACAAGGTGCAGACAAAATGCTCATCCATTTCTGGTTCTGTGTCTAATATAGCAGATATGTGTAGGGCCTGGAAACAAAATCAGAAGATGCAGTTACTGGGACATAACGTGCAACATAGAGAAATTCATCGAACATCTGACAACAGAATAATGAGTTTTCAGAAACACCGTCTATTTTCTGCTAATAATTTTCACAATGTGGTAGTGATAACTGTTTCAAGGTACTAGTTTGCAGATCTTCAAGTCAGTGCTATAATGCAATGAAGTATCTAAAAAATAGCTATATTAAGCGTTTAAAAATAATGCTCATTAAAAGGCTGAATTTACGTCTGTGTTTGTTGTGAACTTGTTATGCTGTCTTGAATATGTAGCTTTGTCTAGTCCGTTCTAAGCGAGAGGTAAGTGCTCAAGTGCAGTAACAGGCATGGCAGGAACTACCACAGGTGACCCAGGGCCTCACCAGCAGAGGACAGAACAGCAAACTGGGATCACTAGTGAAATTGTCCAGCAATGAAATGAAAAGAAGTCACTGATGCGCATAACCACGACGCTGAGGGAAAGGAGTTAGACTCGGAGGAGCAGAGACGATGGATCGGCTTAGGCAGAGCCCAGGAGCGCCGGAAGGAATCTGTAAGGATCGATATTAGAAAGCACTTTCTTCTGGAAGGTGCTTCTGGGTGATAGGCCCGTTAGATATCCTAATCTGAGCAACCCACGGGTGCATGCATCTTCTAAGTCATCCCTGTGCACATTTGACATTTGTATATTACATTTCAAAATAAAAAAATGTGGGAATAAATAGTTATAGGGGTTAAAATTTATTTTTTTTAATAGGGATTAAAATTTAATCCAATTCCAACTAACATTTAATTTCCCTCAAGAAAAGAAAGGTCTTTCATCACTCTATGAAAAAGCAATGTAAGAAAAAACAATAAAAATAATTTAAAATATTTTTAAAAATTAAAAGATTTAAAAATGAAGAAAAAGCATGAAGGTGGCAAACTTGTAATAAATTTAAAATAAATCCTGAGATAGAAAAATGTCTTTTTTTATGTTCTTGGAAACTTAAAACTGTTATTTATTTATTTATTTATTTATGAAGTACCCAGGATTGAACTGAGGACCTTGTGCTTGCCAAGCAAGCACTTATTCTACTGAGCTATCCCCCTTGAGCCCTTATTTATTTATGTATTTATTTAAACTTGTAATAGTTTAAAAAAGGATAAATACAAAAGTATGCTGAGTGTACTCAAAGTTATCATGAGGAAAATTATTTAGTGAGACAAACTTTTAAAAGAGTTACAAGTATACTGCTTTAGAGTTATATTTTATATGGTCAGCTTGAAAAAGAATGTCTAACATTAGTATAATTATCATAAATTTGAACTTTTAAAAAAGAAAGCTTAGTGACAGGAACACAAAATTAAATATGTAGAAAAGAAGTTTCAGAGGTAAACTTCCGTAAGCAAAAATTCGGCATTTTTCAGCAGTATGTTCCTATTCTGACAACTGATCTAAAAGATCAACTGATCTAAAACAAACCCTTACATATTGTTTAGCAAAACTGTGGCCAAAAAAGATGGCAGAGTGAGGTCCTAAACCTGTGTAGTTTGCGCTGAGTACACAACCCACACTGCTGACAAGCTTGCCCTTTTAGTCACGCCCCGTGGCTTCTGTGGCTGGCCCACCCCTCGCCTTCCACCCTCAAGAGCCTATGTCTGAGCTGCACCTTCTGCGCACCGCTTAGCCCCCTGCGCTGTCACGAGGTTTTCTCCTTGAGTCTTTACCTAAATCCTGAACTGCCACGGTTTGTTTCTCCCTAAAGGACACGGGGCGCCCCTAGAGAAATCTTTTGTAACAGTACAGCTAATCCTCCATTATCGTTCCAGAGCCACGCCCGCCATACCTTGACTCGGACTCCTTCTTCTAAAACAATGTAGCCCCGGGAGGGGGTCACATCCTTGGACTCCTCCGAGGAGTTCACTCCTGTCACCTTGAACTGCACGGTCACAGTCCCGAACAGCCCTTGTGCAGGCTCCCGGACCACGTAGAGCTCCGCCACGCTCTCCTGCACGTGGACAGCCGCCGGCTCCCGCAGGACAAAGTGCTCGCTGTTGTTAAAGGACAGCACTCCGGGGCCGTCGTCGTTGGCCAGGATGGTGATCACGGCTGTGAGGGCGAAGGGTCAGTGGGGAGAGGGGCAGAACAGAGCGGGGTTAGGCCACAGAAGGAGCGTGGCTGTTTGGCTGTGAGTGAGGCCACTTCTTCATCTCTGATCGTTATTTTAAGAAAATCTTTCTTTTGAACAAGAGCAACATAGTTTCAAGCACTAAGTAAAGCCCCATGTTCTCTCATGGGAGAGAAATGGTCTGTAATCTCGGAAGAGAAGGCAGGTTTGTCAGGCTAGCGAAATGTCGCCGCTCAGGAGTCAGGAGGCATATCACAGCGCTGCAAGAGCACGAACACAACCAGCGGAACAGAAACAAGACTGCCCGGGGTCGCTCAGCCCGGCTGCAGGCGGCAGAGCCCCAGGGGCAAAGAATGGGAAGGAAGGAAGCGCCACATTGTCATGATTTTCCAAACAAAACGCTTGTGCACTAAGAAAATGCACAAGAAAAAATTTATTCGAACTGGTATCAGAGTCAGAAACAATGGTTTAGAAATCTATAAAAATGAAGAACTTTCTTTTTTCACTATAAAAATATTAGTAACTGGAACAACCCATACTTCCAACAACTCACTACTGCTTAAGTCTATATGTAATGCATTTTATTTGCACACTAACCCCACAAGGTAGAGTGTGTTGTTATTCCCATTTCGCAGAACCTAAAACGGAAGAACAGCCTTTCGAAGTTCAACACCTAGGACGCTTGCTTGCAGACGGCCGCCCGCGGCTCTGCACGGGCGGCAAAGGCTAAGAAGAGAGGTGGGGCCTCGCATCACCTGGATATTAACCTGAAAACCTTCAAGTCCACAGGAGAACAACCACAGCACTGTAATGTGCAGCTGTGGCACGTGCTCTCGTAGCTTACAGTGTCTCTGCCCGCTGTCCCACTTCTGGGCACGCACAGCAGTTCCTGGTTGCTCAGAGCTCTCTCTGCATTTGAGGACAGCACTGGCCTATGAGAGTGAGCCCAGAGCTGAGAGGGGGCGACAAAAGATTAAGAAGGAACAGAACACATACGAGGGAAACTGGGACTGCGTGGGGCCAGACCTCTCTGACGTTGACGCACCCACAACTCCGTGCGGTCTGCGTCTTTATTGACGCACAGTAAAGCGGGAGAAACCGGCAAGGCGGCCGGAAGTGCAAGTTGTCGGCATCTGGCTGAGTGAGAACACTGAAAGTGAAACAGCCCCAGAGCTCTCTGAGGAGGAGCACCAAGTTCACAGCCTGTGGCGCTGGCCTTGCTCCGGCCCTGACACTCGTTTCTACGGTTCCCCTCTAGACCTTCGTGCTTCGGGGGCTGCCCTTGCTCTAACCCCAGCGCATGGTCCATGTCCAGCCCAGCCGCTTCCCACAGCACCCACCTAGTGCTGACATTCAGTACAAGCACACCCCCCCCACACACACATGCACATATGCACGCACGCACACGCACACGCACACAGGATAAAGCACCATTTCACCAAGGTAGAGATTCTGAGATGCCTAACTGAAAATACCTCTTATTCTGAGAATGAAAATCTCTTATCCCCATAGTAGGGAACCCAGTATAATGCAGAAGGGCTATGGATAAGGAATCGCCAGTTACCTATCACGTTCGTGCCCAGCTCCAGCCCAGGAGAAGGATTTGTCAAGATGAGCCGAAATTTTTCATCTCCTTCTGGAATATCATCATCCAGGATGACAATGTCTACATTTTTGTGTCTTTCTCCATCAGCAAGGTGAAGAATCTGGTCAAAGGGTGAAAAAAAAAAAAAAAGGGAACAGTTTTATATTTAAATGTATTCTGTGCCTTTAAAAAATGTTTGAAAAGAAATGCAATATAACTTGGATGTAAAGAATAGACTATACAGATTCTTTAATTTTTTTGCATACCTCTTTTAGTTCAGTGGACAGCATTTTATTTTTAAAAATTAAAGGTTAAGTCAGGTGTGGTGGTATAAGACAGTAATCCCAGCACTCAGGAGGCTGAGGCAGGAGGATCACAACAAGTCTGAAGCCAGCCTGGGCTATACGATGAGATCAAGGCCAGAATGAACTACGGAAAGAGACCCTGTCTCAAATACATAAATACATATATACATACATACACACATGCTTTAAAAATAAAAACAAAGTTACAGAGGAAAAAGCAAAAGTAGCTGCAGTACTGCAAAAAAAAAAAAAAAAAAAAAAAAAATGTCAGAGGGCTGGGGCTGTAGCTCAGTGATCTAAGCGCCTGCCTGGCAAGCACACACCTGTGCTCCATTCCCTGAGCCACACACTATGCCAGCCCCAGAACTCCAGGCATGCCAAATGCGGGCACACCATGCTGGCCACCAAAGCTGGGTATGGTGGCACGTGCCTGCAATCCCAGCACTAGGAAGGCTGAGACAGGTGGATCCCTACAAGTGTGAGCTGCATAACAAGACCCTGTACCAAATAAATAAACAAACAAATAAATAAATAAGATTCAATAAATAAATAAAAGTCAGAAAAAGACAAAGTTAAACGTACTTAAAAACAGCATTGGTCAACACCTTAAACCAAAACCAAGTTAAACTTTTCAAGAAGCACAAGAGAAGCTTTGAGGTCATTTCATGTATAAATTCTTCAACACAAAATTCTGTGTTCTCCAGTACTGTGATAAAACAGTTCATGAAGAGATAATAATTTTAGAATAATAATAAAAATTAAAATGACATGATTTGCTAACATCATGAATAAATAATTCCACCCTATGGAAATATTTTTTTCCTAACTTCCTGTGGAAGAGCTTCTATAGGAATTCATTAATAATTCATTATTTATGCAAGACCTAAGTCACATGACTTGGAAGGAATAAGGATGGCAAGTAACTTATACAAGGCCCCACAGTCACCTCTGAGCCTACCTTTGGCGTGAAGTCATAGTCCAGCCCAAGCTGGGCCTCCACGTTCTGGGCATACATGAACAAGGAGACCTGGCCCCGGGCCCCTCTGCTCCGCTGCACCACCAGGGTCACGCTTCCGTGGTCCTCCCTGACCTCAAGCCTGTAACAGAGTGAAGAGAGTCCATCCCTCTTCCCTTACAGACTTCGCCATGGCAGGCACTGAGCCCCGGGAAGGGCCAAGGCACAGCCTGGCGCCTACCTGCCATGCAGCCACTGCACCATGCCGCGGGCACCATCGTTGGCGTCGATGACGATTTGTGCGGTCAAGCCTTCAGAATCTGAAAGGTCACAGGCACACACTTTGAAGTAAATATACATTTATTACTAAAAAGCTTAAGCTCCCTTTAAAAAGCAGTTTGGCATAGAATCTAGACTGTGCCTTAGAGGTTATATAACTCCTAAAATACAGCTGTACTTGACACGTCTTAAAAGATGCCCCAGAGAGTAAAGGCACGAACGCTGGGTGTCTGAAAAAGGACACTCTTGCTTGTAAGAGCCCCCAAGCTTTAAAATTAAAGCCACTGAGAACGGCATGAAATAATAAGCAATGAGGCACATGGCTTTATTTCTGTTATTTTAATTTTTAAAAATTAAAATAGAGGAGCAAGGGAAATTGGTGCCGTTCGAGGAGAAGGGCAGGGAAAGCAGAAAGAGAAGGGGCGGCGTGGAAAGAAGAGGTCTGGAACAGAGACCCCAGACAGGAGGAGAGACGGGGGCGGCCGGACAGACACAGACATGGAGCTCGAAGCCCGCTCAACCTTTTCGGGCTGTGTTCTGAGAATGGAGCAAACATTTATTAGTGCAGTACTACTGCTTAATCTTGACATATTAACTGATCTTGTTACTAGTGTGTGTTAAATTCCTTAAAAGCTCTTTGTCCTTTGTCTTACTTTACGATATGCCTGACTCTGCCAGGCCAAGGAAGAGAGGAGGAAGAGTGTGATTGGCTCTAGACCATGCGGGACCCTTTCAGACTTTTCTGGGACAGCACAGAGCCTCTGCTGCACATGTGCTGTGGGTTCGGCACCACCGTCTGCCGACAACATGAAACCAGGACGGTGCCCCTGGAACAAAGTACTAAGAAGCAGAAACTCTAAGAGCAGAGCATGCTGGGAAGGCCTGGCTTGACCACGCCTTGACCATGCTTGACTACGCCAGCACCATGGCCTCTGTTGCCTCAGCTCTGAAATGGGAAGGTGCAAACGCACCTGTCCAGCAGCAGCTCAGAGAGGCCAGTTGCTCCACCTCCGCTCCGCAGGAGCACAAGGGGCAGGGAGCACTCCAGAGGCCCTTCTGGGAACAGCGAGCACTACTGGTGAACCCTGACGCTACCCTTACCCACTGGAGCGAGCCAGCTAGTCTCTTTTACAAAAGAACTGAAGCCGGTAGAAGACTATATAGAAAAATAAGTCTTTCTTTCTAGTGTTGTTCCTCGGGCCACTGCACTGGTTCAGCTTCTCCTCTGACCCACGTTGATCTCCAGGGTCCAGTGTACATTCTACCCATGGGATGGGGTCAGGGGGCAGACTACCTTCAGTGCTGCTCACCACTGCCCCCTACTGGGCAATCATGCCACCAGACAACACAAACTGCAAAGGAGTATGTATCCAAAGGATACGTTGCTTTAAAAGAATCTACTTAAATTTGTACCAAGGTTCAAGTTTTACCTTTCAGCCTGTAATGAATCAACTGAGTCTTTTCTAAAAGCATGAAAAGAAAAAGATCAGAGGTCAGAAAAGACACAGGAAACACAGCAAACAAACAAAAGATCTACTCAAGTTGTAAGAAAGTAAGAACATCTCAGAGTTTGGAGCTTTAATAAAATGAATAATTTACTTTTAAAATAAAGTGAAAAGGAAATGCCTTCTACAGCACTACTGCTATTTTTAAGATTAAATGTATTATTCTAAAACAGCTGTAAAAACTGACACAATAATATACCATCTTTAAGGTGTTAAAAAGTTGATTATAATACTTAGTAAATTAAAATATAAAAATCCATCATATTTTCACACGCAACAGATTCATAGACATCAAAATGATCATTATTACCTCCTTCTTCTTCCTTATTTTTTGCTTTTTTTGGTACCAGGGATCAAACTTAGGACCTTGTGCTGCTGAGCTATACCCCCAGCCCTAAAATGATCCCTTCCAATTAAAAAAATGAAGTTATGTCATTTAAAGTGAATAAGAGAATAACAGACAGACAAACAAGAAAGTTGTCATACCCAGCCTGGGAGGAAAGGACGTGACAGGAGCCAGGATGAGTTCAACAGAAGTCAGGTTCACCAGGAAGTATTCTCTCAGCTCTGGTACAGCATCCTGAAAGGGCACCCCAGCACATCGCTGTCAGTAGGCACTCTAAAGGAACTGACCCTTATAAGCTTTTAAAAAATATTTTCTTACACACACATTTGCATAAGCAGCACACAGATAATATAACATTTTAAGCAAACGGTAGCAATAATTTAGATTAGAAAAACAACAGCACTAAATGTATACTTGTTTATAAGCAGCTGTTATACTGAGCAATAGGAAGCCACTAACATGTAGCCTAGAACACGCAACAGATGAGCCAATTGTGCAGATATACAAACATCATTATTTTGAATATAACATGAACAAAAGATTTCCACCATGATGTTTGATATTTAACATGAACGATAACATTGTGCTGTGATAACAATTTTGAGTTTACAGTCAAAATCTAGAACCCAATTTGACAATTTTATTAATTACCAAAGTTACTCAAATATTAGAGCCTTGGTTCTATCATTGTTATATTAGGGAAAAAAATAGCTACTCTTGAGTATCAATAACAAAAATAATAATAATAATAAAGTATTACAGACTATAGCCTTAAGTCTTTAAAATAAATAATGGCTATTATTAATTATTATTAATTATTGATAGCTATTTATTATTAATCCACATAGTAGAAATGAAATCAGGCAGGCGCCCAGAACATATAGATTAGCAAAATTCCTGGCAGGAGTGAGTGAACAGCCAATATGCATACAGAAACTCAACATCTGTGTGTGGTGTAAGTGTGTGCATGTGTGTATGTAAAAAACCAGTACACACACACGTCAGTCTACACTTTTCACTTCATTTAATAGGTTCTTTTTCAAGTAAAAACGCCAGAAAAAGAAATCTTATTCTTAGATTATCTTATGTGAGATATGGAAAAGCATAAGTTAGAGAATCAGTGGCTTCAAAGACCTGTCCCGGCCTACTTCCTTGCCCTAGACCACACCAACTCACTGCCTGTCATCCCTTAGGGTTTAGACTGAGCACAGCCCCCAGGGGCTTCTGGAAGGTGATTAAATAACGGCAGTGAAGGAGCTGATTTCTTCTTAGGAGGTGGGGTCCAGGTAAAGCCCTGGTGCCAACTGGAAGGAGCTGTGGGACCTGCAGGGGCACATTCCCTCTTCCTCTGCCTCTTCCCTCCCTCCCACGGTTCCTGGCCACCACCACCTAAACGACTCTCCTCTGCCACAACCCTCAGCCATGCTGTCTTGCCCTGGAGCCAGTCACCCATGGCTGGAACCATGAACCAAAATGCACTTCTCCTTTAGGGTGTAGGAGTCAGGTAAACCATGTCTCAGAGACAAGGAGCCTGACTGAACTGCTCTCCGGGGTAGCGTGCTTTCCTATGTCAGGCCTGCAGTATTTGAATCTAGGCTACTCAAGGAGCAGAAACAGTTGCAAAGAGCAAGATGTTCTAAATTTTCTGGTTAAAAATAAATATGACTAACAAGCAGTTTAATTGTATTCATTCGTATTAACAGATGGGACATTTGCAAGATGACTTTCCTACAATTGTTGTCAAGTCCTGCGTGACCTGCCCCTAACTGACACACTATTACCAATTAGTTTGTGGATTTAGACTTTTCATGATGTTACAGTATCAAAGTAATCAACAAACTGAGAGAGTACATAGTTTATACTGTTTATAGTTACATAAGTGCAAAAAGCCTTTAAGAGAATAAAACCTTTTTAAAATGAAGCCACCAACGGGTCATGCCCACACACTGCACTCTATAGAATGATTGTGAGGACAATATGTAATATGTCAACTTTCAAAGAAAAAAGGGGGAAAAGAAAAAAAAAAAAAAAGTAATGTGGATTTAGAAAGGTTAATGTTTAGTTGTTTGATCAATCTTATATACCTATATGTATTAATCTAAACTGATCCGATGATGAAAATATGTAATATAACCATTGTTAAATTTAAACAATAAAAGAATTGGAAAAAAATAAAAATAAAAAAAAAATAAAATGAAGCCACCAAAATACATACTATAGCAATTAAAAATTGTTTTCAAATACACTATTCCTTTTCTCTTCCTCTCTACATTCTCTCTGCCACCCTTTCCATAGGTCTATTTCTATAAATCTCCTATGAATGTTTTAAGTAGTTGTAACACCGAGCCCAAAACAGCACGAGATTTCACAACGTGAGAAATCATTTCATGAGCAATTCGGTCCTCAGTGATCTCTTCAGATTTGATTGTGACCACATTTCTGCCCTTGGCTCCTAGTGAGCTTCCCACTTCTCTGGCTCTGCAGGTCCCGCACACCAAGATTCTGACCTCCACACCTGCAAGGACCCCCTGGGAACTGCGTAGGCCAGGGCCATCGCAGAGGGAAACACCCCGATGCAATTCTGTTTATCACCAGGTGTTGCTGTAAGCAAATAAATATTCACCCACAGGCCAGCCTGTCTAATCAGGAATAGGAACTCCTGTGGGCTTTGAAAATGAAATCATGCAAACAAATAAGTGGATTTCAGAACACCGGCAGAATGGAACCAATCAGACTTAAAGGAACCAATCAGAAAGGAAATCACTCAATTCCTAGAGATTATAGTTACGAAATATACAAAGTTTATATTAATGGAAAAATTATACACACATACATATATGTGTATGTACACACACACACACACACACACACACACACACAAACTTTTTACAGTGCTGGGGATGCATCAGACCCAGGGTCTCACACATGCAAAAAGAGGGTAAAGTTACTGAGTCATAGCTATTGCACAAGTCATATTATTTACTATGGAGGAAACTATAAGTTATTACACAACCTTGGTCCTCATAATATTTTATACCTTAAAATGAGAAGTTATGAGAAGCCGCTTATTAAATGTGACTGCTGATGTTGTAGAATATTCCATCAACTCTTTCTTCCCATGTGGTGACTTCCAGGTTAGTGCTAGGGAAACAGCATCAGCGCTCTTACCTCTAGGATAGTAACATTGATGGCCGCCGCTGTTTGCCCTTCCTCTAAAATCAGAAAACCAACTACTGGGATGAAATCAACTCCCGGCTCTGCTAGGTTTCCTTCTGTTTGATTCATCAGGCTCAACGTTCCAGGCACCGTGGCATATGTGACATTGATGGCCCCTAATTGAATTGGATGCAAGATTTTAGAATTAATTAACTTTTGAAAATGATGTCTCCTGTGAACTCTGCCATTCTCTTAGCATCAGCCGGACCTCTCATCATTGGCCCAAATTCCTCCCCATTCCTGGAGCCAGGACCCTCGCTCTGTGATGTCCCACAGCACACTCGGCCTGCTTCCTACCTCTGGACTTTAAGTGAGGGTGGCTGTGTGGTTTGCTGTGCCAAAGGCCCAAAGCAGAAGTAAGGATGTGTGACTTCCAAGCCTAGACTCCCTATGCCGTGCATGTTGTCACCTGCTTCCCCTGCCTCCACTCCATGGGACATCAAAAGCAGGGAAAAAAGCCGGTCTGGCAAGGCCTGCCTAACTGATGGACCCACGGCTGGTCACCTGCCACGTGCTGCTGAGAATTCATGGATGCCCATTACATAGGACTGCTGGGAAAATAAGTAGCTCTGCTATTGTTTTCAAAACTGAAGAAGTGATAAAGCATGGCCCCGATCTAGTGAATCTTCCTTCCTTTCTTTACTTATTTTCATAATGACTTCATTCACCCAAATAGGATATTAGAAATCCCTTGCCTAGAAATCCCATTTACTATAGAGTAACACAGACCTAGAGATCCAAATTCCCGAGTGATAAAAAGCTGAACTGTCACGTTAGCCTCTTGCAGTAAAACAAATCTTGATGAAAGAGCAAAGTTTAGAACTCCATGCGGTTCATCACTGGCTTCGACTGTCAAGACAGCAGCATATCCTTGTGTGTCAAGCAGAGCCTCTCCTGCCGGTGGAACCCCTAGAAGCACCACGGATCCTGTCAGGAAATCTGACCACACTTTAGCATGAACTTATAAATACTTAAAATAGAGCCCTGCTCTCTAATGCATATTAAAGTAACCAAAAAGGATTCTACTTGGCCCACATCCCTAAGAGATATATTTAGGCAGAAAAATAGAATCCATATTCCAATCTTTTTTTTATTTTTTATTTTTTTATTTTTTTTGTGGAGCCAGGGTTTGAACTCATGACCTTGCACTTGCCAGGCAGGCACTTGTGCCACTGAGCTATCTCCCCAGCCCCTCCAGTCTTCTTAAAGATGGAAAAAACATTGCAGTTTTTTCACTTGATACACTGTAGTCCTTAATGGCTGCATTGCTTAGCAGAATTGCAGAAATTGAATAGAAACTGAAAAAGGAATCCAGATAATTTGCTCATGAATGACTAGATTTGAATTGCCCGTAAGCTATATTATGAGTGTCCAATATCCAAATTCATATGTTAGCATTACACTATTGTCAGAAATTCCAACCTTTGGAAGTACACTTTAATTCCATAAAGAATGGCACCATTGTTAGTCCTTTTTTTCTCAGTCCATAAGATAAGCTTTCTCATATTCTGCTAGTGTTTTCTGGACCTAACATTTCTATGGGATGCACATCTAAAGTAGTAGTTTTTAAACTGGTAAATACCAAGATGGCAACTTCTGTTTGCTTTTTTTTTTTTTTTTTTTTTTCTTAAAAATTATACCAAAGAAAACTGAAAGTTGAACTCGCAACTACCTTGTGTCCTGACATCATACAGAATGACTTGGTACACTTCTTTCTCCTCTGGAATGCTGTCATCCAGCAGATGCACAAATACTGTTCTATTCAGTGACCCCTGTATCAAACAGAAAGAAATCAATGCCTGCATTGTTCTTAAACGTAAATTACCTCTTGCTTTTTATTGGTCTTATAAATAGTGCTTCCAAATATGTCTTTATCTAAACAAGAATTCTTTAAATAATAACCACTAGCTCCTGAGAAGACAGGGTTGTGGAAATAGGAGCAAATTGCAAAGGATTTTTAAAAATGAACTAATCATTGAAAATCTTATCCAAATTATACCAAGTGAGTGGGAAAAAGAATGATTGTTTGTTTGGCTTTTTAATGCAGTTGGTTCAGGGTCTCACTATGCAGCTTGATTCACAGTGAACCTCCTATTTTCAGCCTCCCCCATGCTGGGATTACAGGTGTGCACCACCACACCTGGACTCAGTCCTTATCTCAGTGTGCCCAAAGGGTGGGGCCAGCACAGTACGTGACACTGGAGATCGAACCTCAGTCCCTGCATTTGCCTAAGCAAGTGCTTCATCCACTGAGTTATCTGGCTGGCCCTTTTTGGTCTTTTTGTGACAGAGTCTTGCTATGCAGTTCAGGCTGGCCTTGAACTCGCTTTGTAGCCCAGGCTGGTTTCGAACTTGTAGCAATCTTTCTGCCTCAGCCTCCTGAGTGTTACAATTCCAAGCATGTTCCACCATGCCCTACTGAAAATGATGATTTCTACAATACAGATGGTGTTCGTTTTCTATTGTATTTTCCTTAAAACTCAATGTTTAGGGATTTTTCTAGAAATCTTTTCTTTATGGCATTACCTCATGAAAGAAGAGTTGTCCAGTAAGATTAGCAAAATTGAGCTCTAGATTTTGCCCAATGATTTTCCAGTCAACAGTAACATTTCCTCGGCCAGGAGGGGTTCTTACCACATGGAATTGCAAAATTTCTCCTAAAAGTAAAATATATAGAAAGACAAACATTACCTAAAAATGAACTTAACATATTAACTCAACAAAACCCAAATCCCAAGCATGCAACCACTGTATTTTGACACCTCTTCCAAGAACAAAACTGTTCTGATTTGAATTTTTTAGAAGCATTATACATGCTTATTGTTTATTCATGGAAGGACCTCATTTATAAGTATTTCTCCATTTAAGAGAACTTCTGGAAATACAGGGTGGGAAAAAGTATAAAAGTACATGCTACAGTGGGAAACACAAGCGTGTACGCACTCCAAAGCATGCAACAGAACCTAAGTGTTCTGGAAGTTAAAGGAGACAATGAGGTCCTCTGGGTCAGAACCGGCCAGAGCACAAGTGAACTCTCTCTCCCTTGGTTTCTCAAAAGGACACAAATTCCTTACACTGGTACGCAATGTGATTTTACACAGTGCACGCATAAAAATGCTTGCAAATACCTGAAAATCACATTTCTTTAGATTACAACTTACATATACCATCAATGATTTTGATTTATAAAAAGAAATACAAAGGAAAGTTGTCAAATCTGTACATCAGTGTCTCTAACGTCACCCAAGTTACACTTATCCTTCCCAGATTACTGAGCATTTTAGACATTTGCTATGCCTGGCTTTTATCCCCATGTCATGTTTTACAAAATTAAAGGAAATCCTGGAAGGTATTTCTTCCAAAATGAGAAAAGCGAGAAGGCGGCTGCTATGAAGCATGAAGGGGCCTTTGTGGCTTGCTACAGAGGGGCTCTGTTGGCCAGCTTTATATGATGACGAAGCTAAGCTAAGATAAGCTGTGTTAATGAGCAGTACCCCTAAAATTCTTACATAAACCTAACAACACTTAAAGAAGTCTTTGCAAGAAACACATCCCTACACTGTGAGCACAGCCACAGAGTTGAACTTCATGAATGTTGACTAAAATATCACTTTTACTCAATTATCAGACAGTTTTTGTGTATATAAGAAAATCTTTCAATTCACTTTAAATAAAGGAATGAGAGTTAAGACAAAATATAAATCTCTTATAATTTTTCAAACTACCATAACTTTTTATTTTTCAAGATAACAAACCTAGAAACATTTACAATATAAACTTATCAAAATATATGGCTGATGAAATTCTAGTTTCTCTTCAGATCGTTCAAATCTTATGCCTTTTACAAAATACATGGATGAGTTAGAGGCTATCTTAAAATTAAGTACTAAAAGTACATTTTTCATGCTACACTTAAGTGCATAACTCTAGTACAATGAACTGTTTCATAATGATGCTGAATACACATAAAAAGGTGGAAGTATCAGAAGTACTTTTGATAAATTCTTATGCATTTCAATACAAAAAATACCTAATCCCCACACACTAGTAGATTATGTCTTGGATTTTTTTTAAGTGTGTAGGAACTGAATTTTTCAGTTGTTGAAGTGTATAATCAGCTACAATTGCCAGTATACCATTTTAATTTTTTATATTTGTTTAACACATACATGAAATACAGGCCCTACTATGAAATTCTAGAGTCTCTATTTTATAGCATGCAGATCTCCAACACAGCAAGTTTGTACCAAAAATTGCATGTTTATTACTGAAAAGCATACAGATCCTTGGAGTTACTAAAATGTTTCACCTATGTGCCGCCTGGTGACACAAATAAAAAGCTTCTACAGTCAGAGTTTTCCAATTTTTTAAAAATCACAACAGCTTTATAATAGTTCAAAATGGCAATTGCAGTATTTTGATCAAGGAGAAAAAGTGCAAAGAGAAGACATACGGCAGGAAAACAAAATGAAAGACCCATGTCAAAGGGAAACGTACAATCACAATGATTACAACCATAGTTGCAAGTGTGTGCAAAGTATTTGGAAATAAATGCACAATTCTGAGGTGAAAATAAAAATGAAATGTTAAGGGGAGCAAAAATAATCTTTCCACCAACTTACTACATTCAAGTAGCCTTAAGGTATCATACTGGTCATTAAACAGCACTTCTGGAAATGTAACATGTTACTACAGCAATAATTTACAAGAAACACAATTTGAGATGTGCAGTATACACAACTGGAAATGCCAAAAGCTACCCTTCACCAGGGAGGGAAGCCAAGCAGCAGTCCCAGGAGAAAGACTCAAGGGCTTACTTTTGCAAATCTAAGGCAAAGGACAGGGAGAGAGAAAACCCAAAGAGACTGGTAGGGTCTCTATAAACAAATACTTTACAAGGATCTAAACTGCTTTCGGGGTTTTGTTTATTTTTGCCAAGGATGAAAGCACGAGAGTGAAACCTTCAGTAGCCCAAGTCTGGCTCCATCTGTGCACTACCGGAAGACCATCAGCTGGGAAATCTGCACAGCACCACCCCCCAACGTGGGCAGAGGAGCTCTAGGGCCCCCTCTGTGACAGCAGAGGAGAAGGCAAGGCCCAGGACGTTGGCACTGCGAGTCCTCGGGCCAGGTTGAGCAGCTGAGAGGAAGGCAGTCACCTGAGCCTGGACTAGCGAGTAACCGATAGCAGCCACATCTGGTGCTATTTTAATTGCTTGGACTGCGACTTAGTGAACAAGGAAGGACGTGCCAGGCTCTGCCTGCAAGAGGCAAGAGCCCCTTGGCCACCTGCATGTGAAGCTAATTCTGTGTCTGTTTGTCCTTCATCCTCATTCACTCCCAGGGTCAGATGACAAATAGTAGGCTAGGCCCTTAAGGTGGGTGACACGTTTTACATCTAGGGCAAAAAAAATCTATCAAATAGCATCTAAAAAGTCCTACGGGAATAAAGAACATGAATGAAAAATGTATTTTAATAATGCTATTTTCATCCACCTTTTCCCTAAACCAGGACTCTTTATAAAAACAAATATCAAACACATGTGTATAAAAATAAGAGAAACCCAAAACATAGTTTAATTGACAAATGTGTACAAGGTATACAGTACTAGCATCACCCAAATTGATTACCTCTACGCGATAAAGAAAGTCAGTCTAAAGCATGTAGGAACAGGAAAAATCTGAAGCACAGACTGCCAATGTGAACAGGTTAAAAAAAAAAAATGGCTTTTTTTCCCCTTTAATACTGGGGTTGAACCTCGGGACCTCACATTTGCCAGGCAAGGTGCTTATGGCACTGAACTATATCCCCAGACCAAAGAAATGACTTTCTCAGAGAGCAGTCCTCTATACTTTTTTTAAAAAATATATTTCTTATTCAAATTTTTGAGTAAAAGATTCATGCTGTCCCTAGGAAAAGAAAAACTTTTAAATCCATTGAACAGGGCCTGATGATTATGATGCTATGGAGCCGGGTGAAGGAGTGAACAGCCAGCACAAGTTTGGAAGAACACATTCAGACGCCGTTTGCAACCACACTGAAATTCACTGCTCCATAGTTCTAAATCCTGGGCTTTATATTTGCAAGTAATATTCACCACCCTGCATCTCGCCAGCTGCTTTAGGAGAAATGCAGAAGCAGGACGCTATAGAATTCAATAGATTGTTGAACACGAAGACAATTCTTCTCTAAGCCAAAAATGGACTGTTGAGCCCCACGTCTTGCAAAATCCATGCTTCAAATCCCATCACCCAAATGAGACTCCAACGCTGCGCCAACCCCAGCGCTAATGTTGCAGAAAGTCTATGGAGTGTGTGTGGTCTTTTTTTTTTTTTTTTTCTTTTTGCCCCACTTGGTTAGCAGGGTTTTTTGAAGAATAATCAAGTTTTCATGAGTTTACATTGAACACCTTGCAAACTCCTCCTGAGACACACTTCTCTAGGCAATTTCCATGGTAATATAAAAATACATACATAAAATACTGAGTTCTTGAGGTACAATGTAGAAAACCAATTTACATCCTAGGGAGAGGTTTAGAAATAAATGAAAAGAAATTTAAAGATAAAAATGACCCCTTACTTGTTTTTTAGAGAATGCAAAAAACCTTAGGATCATCATGCAAGTCATAAAAGCCAGTCTGCATTCTCTTTTCTATACCAAACTCATTAAAGGAAATATCGCAGTTAGAGCGCTTATCCTGCAGATATTCAGTTGCCAGCAACTGGGCAGCACATAGCATAGTTTCCTGATGAAATCTACGCAGCCGGCAGAGAACACAGATGCCGGTGCTGTGGATGCTCCAAGATGCGGCGGTAGCTAGCAAGACAGCCTGGTGTCTTCAGAGGCCTTCAGTCCGAGACGACCATCACCCACCAGGGCACTCAGGGACACACTTCCATGAACGCCAGGTGCCTTAGAATTAAAACATCTTTAAGTTGATGCCAGATATCCATATTCTTCTGAATTCTTGAAGGAGAAACATCCATCATGATGTTCCAGGGTATTTGCCCAGTCTAGCACGAAGTCCTTTCTGAAATCTGATTTTACCTTCCCTGGTCCCTGATCTTATATACACCTTCCAAATCACTAGCAAATGGACAGATTTCCTGCTTGTTTTGGTTGTTGTGGTGCACACCTATAATCCTAGCACTCGGACTGCTGGGGCAGGAAGATCGTTTTGAGTTGGAGACCAGCCTGGGCTACAAAGTGAGCTCAAGGCCAACCTCAACTACACAGCGAGATCCTATCTCAAAAAAGAGTTTAAAAAAAGACATTTCTTTCTTATTCATTATTTGCCCTCATTATGTTTTTCAACAGAACAAAAATGAATCTAAAATATTCTTCTTAAACCTGTGTTTTTTCAATTCGTCTCATCTTGTTGCTCCGATTGGTAAGAAGCACTGCTTCACAAAATTTTATGCCAAGAAGGACAAGGGTGTTGTCATGGTTTATGTCTAGTTGTCCCCCCAAAGCCTCATGCAATCATGGGGTGGAGACTTCCATAGATTGAGACTTGACTCTTGAGTCACTGGGATTATGTGTTTTAGTACTGATGAGATTATAGGTCTGGGTACTGCTGGGAACTACAGGTGTGGCCTGAGGCAGATAGGCTAAGGCAGAGAGCCTGATGTAATATAAAGAGAGACAGAGAGACATACTCGTGCTGTTGCTCTCTGCTCCCTTGGTTTTTCTGTTGCCTCTGTCACCAGTGTTGCTGTTCCACCACCATGAACTGGATGCTCTCTGCCATGTGCCACTCAGCCTTGGAGCCAGCTGAATATGGACTGAAACCTCCAGTAAGTGTGAGCTAATAAACCTTCCCTTCCTTCGTTTTGGGTCTCGAGTATTTGTCCCAGCAACGAGAGGAAAGTAACTACAACAGGCGTGTTTTGTTTTGTCTCCTTTGGTCCACTGAGGGTGACACTTTCATAGCATACAATAAGTTGGACAACTAATAAGTTAAATAGAAATAAGAATATACAGAGAGAATACAAGTCTATAGACAATGCCTTTGGATATCATGGCAAAGAAAAATCATTGCAAATATCTCTAATCTTATCTTGTACAGTGCGAACTTCCTGTGAAGGAACTGACCTGGGCACCTCACACAGAGGAGCCCACCCCACAGGGCACGGAGGCGCTGGTTGTCCTTGCTTGTTTACCCAGATCTTTAAGTCTTTTAGAGCAGCTGGTGTTTTCTCCCTCCCATCTGGCAATCTCTTCTCACCTGTTGGCTCTCTTGGTGTGATGCCCGTGGATAACTTTCTTCTTCTGGTAGCTGATAACGGACACTTTCTCCGTGGTCTTCTCTGATACTTCTTTCTCCTGGGAGGTTGTCTTCCTTCCTGTGCATCTTTGGTTAGTGCTCCACATGGTGCTGTAATTGTAGCCTGCTTTTTCCCTCTATTCACAAAGACTATGCCTCCTGAGTTAATCTTTGTCTCTAAAAAATCCTTCTTTTGTAACTGAGATTATCAGGTCCTCTCACCAACTTCCTTGCCTCACATGCACATTTCTACTCAAATTGATTAGTCTTCTGATGTAAATCATCAAATATTAGCCAAAAAATTCCTACATTCTCAGGTTCTATGGCAGCTATAACACAAAGATTCTCCTCACAAAGTGTCCTGTAGTGCAGGCTTCAATTCCAGCAGGGCTTGGTTCCACCCATAGCTCTGGCTGCCTTAGTGTACCCTATTGTACACTAAGTCCTTCATGGACTGCTACTCAAGTTAATTAAGAAATGGTTGTGCAGTAACTGGCACAGAAAACATGCTCCACAAATGTTGTCATTATCACAGTTGTTAAAGTCAATTATTCCTGTAGTGACTTTTTACTTGTATCATGTTACAAATCATTTTTGGTAATGACTCATCTTTAAACAGGATCTGCGGCAGTGTGTTAAGTCTCTCTTTCTGTCTCTCTCTCTCTCACACACACACACATTATTGCAGTGACAAGCATTCTAAACTAGGCAACTGTAATCCACAGAGAAAAGCGTGAGCATCAGAAAGTGGCTGGAACACTCACATAGGTGCATTTAGGGAAACGATAGGCCACAAAATGCATTGAGCTTCCAGCAGAGCCACTGGCCACTGGCCATCAGACCACCTGAGCTGTTCATCTTGATTTTGTTTACTTATCAGGAGCAATCCAGTCATAGCACACGATCTATCTTTTTCTTGATTCCTTAAATCTTCTAGGTAAAATTACTTTTTAAATTCCAAATACAAACTTTGTGGTGAAACACAATCTCCAAGTACATTTTTAAAGTACATTTTTGAAAAGGCTTATTCAAACATTAAAAATACTGTTACAGTGTTTGAAAGAAACAAAAATCAGCCTATATATGACACAAATTATTAAATAAGGGTTCAAGAAGAAACTTTTTAAAGAAAGAGACAGACATTGTGTAAGGTTTTCCAGCTTGGCACTCTGTTCATAATACATACAGATATATTAGAAAATCCAGGCTAAAATATTCAGTGATTGAAATCTACAACTTGCTTTTTAAGAGGGAGCCAATGTTTCACTGTTCAATGAACATGCAAACAGCTACCAATGAACACACACTCTGCCTGCTGCGACATACGCTAAGCACTTCTCATTGGTTGGCTCACCATATTGTCATAATGAAATCTAGGGAGCAGTTTTGTTACTTAGTGTCTGAGAAGGCTGAGTGTGTGGCCTAGACTTAAACCACAGCGACAACGAGCACGGGCTACATGCAGTTGTCCTGCAAGCCTCCCTCGTCTGGTGAAGCAGTTCATGCACTCGGCAGTCCTCTCCCGAGAACTCTATAGAGCAAAAGGCTCAACAAAATAACTAAAGAAAAAGAAAGCAGATGCTTTCGAAAACCAGACCAAAAATAGCATCTATGGAAAAAAGCATAAATATGCTTGAGAAAAAAAGGAACCCACCTTCGTGGCCTATGACAGACCTGGAAGCTGTCTGAAAGCTAACAATTCCTGCCACATTGTCATTGGCCAAAATGTTCACATGCACGGTGTCAGAGCTGGGCAGGATCCTGCTTCCGCCGTCCGTGTACACCAAGCTAACTACGATGCTTTCATCATCTTCCGGCTCCGAGTCATCCAGAATGGTGAGAAAGGCCGTCTTTTTGGTTTCACCTATAAAAACAGTAATGGAATTAAGAGGCAAAGAAACAAAATCACTAATATGGAGAACCCAGAAAACCCCAAAAAACTTCTATGTTTAAAAGTTAAGTAAAGCCGGGCATGGTGGCTCACGCCTGTAATCCCAGCACTCGGGAGGCTGAGGCAGGAGAATTGGTGCAAGTTCGAGACCAGCCTGGGCTACAAAAGTGAGCTCAAGGCCAGCCTCAACTGCATAGCGAAACCCTGTCTCAAAAAGACAAAAATAAATAAATAAATAAATAAAGTTAAGTAAAATCACATTAGCAAATTATAATAACTCAATATTCCTCCCAAATCATTTACTAGGAAATAATAATTGTTATATAAACATTTTCTATTTTAAAACTTACTCTAAAACATATTGGTATTAGATATTTCCAAAAGTAACCCTACCTGTACCATAATCCCTAGTTTCCTAAAAAAAAAAAAATGTGTGCATTAAAAAGTTAACGAACAGATACAATGGATGTCTTTAGACAAGGAATTATTGCAGGGTTACATTTCCCTCATTTGATTATATATGCTGGTGTTCTTATCTTCTAAATGTGTACCGCTTTCCAATAAAAAACTATTATATTAAAAAAACTTCAGAATTTATTGTTGCCTAAATCAGGATTTAAACAATGATTTCAGTGAAGATAACTTTTCCATACATGTTGAAATGTTTTAAAAATATGAAGTTTTTCATTTTAAATATCAGAAGATTCAACTTGTCCTGACAATCAATGGTCCTATTGCTAGTTTATAAATCATACAACATATAATTACATGGTTGATGAAAATGTTCGTAGCGATCCTACCCAAGTCCAAGAAGACTACTGTTTATAAATTAATCATTAAGATTAATTTCCCATGATACAGTCATCAAATTTTATAATCTTATACTTGCCCGTCATTTTGATTGAAGATGTATCCTGACTTATCTAGGGCCCATGAAAAGCTCACCAGGTGACACTGTCCTTGCTTTCTGCAGGCACTACCGCTTCTTACCACATGCTGGAGGTACATTGCCCCATCTAGAAACTTCCTTGACATATTAGAACCTGTATTATATTTGCCTCTGTCTTGTCTTAAAGGCACTGGTATTGTGCATAATAAATAAAATCCACACATTCCCTGAAAATCTTCTCTTTTCAATAAATAGATAAGTATGTGGTCGTATCAGCCTCTCTATATCATGCATCAATGAGCCAACTAACTGCTGCTGTTTTCCAAAGCTATAGTATACTTCTACACATCAGCAAAAGCACACACTGTCACTAAGAGTTCTTAGGAGCCCTGATGTACAAACTGCCTCTGATGACCGTCAGGGAAAACTGAAATTCGCCCTGAAACAAGACTTACCTTCAGCAAAGGTCAGAACGTCTCCAGCCCCTAGGAAGTCTAAACCTTCAGTAGCTGTCCCCCCAATGACTCGCCATTCCACGGTCACCTGACCCAAGCTGCCTCCAGTCCTGTGGATCACCAGCTCCACCACGGTGTGCTGCTGTTCCTGAACTTCCACAAATGAGCCATCTTCTGAGGTGTTGGGACCAGTGCTGTAGATCACAAACACCCCAAAGGCATCGCCATTGAGTGCTATGACAACGGTTGAAGTATTTGGCTGTCCTATGGTTGGCTGATTTTTAAAACTGGCTGTGATGTTCATGAGGCGGACTTCAAGAAGAGAAATGAGGAAGCTCTCATCCATTTCGGGCAGGTCGTCGGGAAGGATGGAAACTGTGAGATTTGCAAACTCATCGCCTTCCAGCATCAGGGCCCACTGCCTCGTCACAGGCTCATAGTCACTGCTGGCAATAGCCTGACCGCTAAAAAGAGATGCCACCCTGGTCATGTTTTTCCTGTAGGTCCAGAAGTCGGAACTGTTGACAGCTGGGCTGACCCACGATGTTATCCAGAAGCACTGTGGACCCTCAGCGGCGCTGAGAAATGAAAAGGCTGAGCAAGCCTGCTCCCGGAGGCACAGCATGGCACACATGTACCGGGGCTGGCCCTCGGCAGAGACATTCACCCAAGTCCTCCAAAGCGGGTCAGGAACCCCATGCACGGGTGACTCGTAGTAGGACAGCAAATCGTGACCTTCCTCAACTGCAAGGGCTACTACATCAATATCAGAAGTACTGTACAACAGCAGCAGCCGGCCAAAGTGCCCTCCGCTGAAAGGTGGAGGACAAGGAAAACACAGGTCAGCGCTCAGAGCCGCAAGATATGTAAATGGTCGCAGAACTTTCCAAACAGAATTCAGATAGAATTTTGCATGCTAAATTTTACTGAAACAAAGTATTAACAATATTATGTGTACATTTTTAGAAAAAAGTTAATGACTTGCCACAAGATCCCTCAACCCCTATGCTGTTTTGGAAGGAGCTCAGTGGACACTCTGGTAGCTCCTACAGGAAAAGGTCACTGATTGGAAGACAACACTACAACAAATACTGTGAAATTCATATTGCTTTCTCTTCCTTTCTTTCTTTCTTTCTTTCTTTCTTTCTTTCTTTCTTTCTTTCTTTCTTTCTTTCTTTTCTTTCTTTTGTCTTTTTGAGACAGGGTCTCGCTATGCAGTTCAGGCTGGCCTTGAACCCACTTTTGTAGCCCAGGTGGGTCTTGAACCTGCACTGATCCTCCTGCCTCGGCCTCCCAAGCGCTGGGATTACAGGCATACACCACCACACCCAGCGAGTAATTTTTGTGTGTGTATGTGTGTGCGTGCACGCAGGACCAGGGATCAAACTCAGGTCCTTGCACTTGCCAGGCAGGCACTTCTGCCCCTGAGCTATCTCCCCAGCAACTTTGTTAAGTAATATGAAATTACTTAATGAAAGTGAAACTCTATACCACTTGCAGATTTCTGCTTTAATTCTAATTTTTACTCTCTTTACAAAAGAAAACAGAACTAAGAAAAAGCCAAAACTGAAACTGAACCTCTCCTATGACATGGGAGTGTCCCTCATTTCAATGACACAATTATATTGATTCTGACACCGTGGAGGGGACCAGTATGCTGTGGATTGTGAAGGCATGACCGTGTGGAATCCATGAGCCATTTCACAAGCAATGGACACAATGGATGTGAAGGAACTTTCTCTTGATATTGATAAACATAACTCAAAATACTGCAATAACATACAAAATGAACTACAATATAGACAAGCCGCCAAGTCGAAGGGATAGATGGCATGGTGGAAGGACCTTCTACTGCCCACAGCCCAGCCCTCCCACAGGGACACGAGGAGCTCACATACCTTCGCCTGACAGTTATGTTAGCGCAGGAACTCCTTTCCAGGGGCTCTTGAACGCGATAAACAGCCTGGACAAAGGCTACTGTACCGTAAGGGTTATCGTTGGCAGGAATAACAATATTTGCCACATGATCTAACCCAATAGTACCTCCACCTGAGGCCTCAGTTAGCTGTACTTGAATAACCTAAAAATATAGTGACAACTCCCTTAACAGCATCTCACTTTGGAAATTAGAGTAAGAATTATACAGGAAAATTATCAAACATACCCACTAATACACAAGAACAAAATGGAACAAAGGATAAATAGACTCAAAACTCTCCCCCTATTGCATTTATAAACCCACAGCATAAAATTATCCGTCATGGATCTTTCATAATAGAGCATTCTTATGTATGAGAAATATGGGCTGTTTACATTTCTTAATGTTCAATTATATAACCATGTAAATCAATGTTAAGATCCCAGTATATAAACACAAATATAATTACAGTTCAGATGTATGAATTCTATGTCCAAGACTTTTTTTTTTTTTTTTTTTTTTTTTTGTGGGACCAGGAATTGAACTCAGGCCCTTGCGCTTGCCAGGCTAGCGCTTACTCTACTGAGCTATCTCCCCAGTCCCTCCTATACCTTTCCATCTAAAGCACTACATATGCATTTTAGTGGACAGTTATTCCATTGTACTATATTTCCAACTTTGCCTTAAATGGAAATTTTCTTGTAAAGATTAAAAGATAAAGTATCATCTTTTAATATCAACTAAACTTAAGAGCTCATGTTGCTTCATCTTCAAGAAAAATATACATCAGGAAAATATGTATCTAGTCTGTTTGTCATACAATAAATTCTCAATAATGGTGGAAGACAAACCAACCAGTAAAAAAACCAAGATTTATACTTAGTAAGACGAGCTCACATTTGACCCAAAAGGAAACATGAATACAAAGCAAGAGTTTATGCAAAGCAAATGCAATAATAATTATTATAGATGCATACACTCACTTGATCATTTAACCGACATGTTGAAAAGTTCAATGTAATTGCACAGAAAAATATATCACCCTGGTAAATTATCACGAATGTCCTATCTACTCATGCAGTATGTCTGCTTTTTTATATACCTTTTTTGTCATACAATAAATTCTCAATATGTCTGCTTTTTTATGACCTTTTTAAAAGGTCATTTTAAAACTAACACATTTTGGACTCTGCAGACATAACTTGACACCCTTTCTAAACTGTCACAGCAACAGCGACCTGCTCTCGTCACTATACTACAAAGCACAGTTTACAGTGTCATTCTCTACTAGCGATGCCTCTCACCTCTTCGATCTCCGGAACGTCGTCAGCCAGGACCTCTAACAACAAGGTTTGAATGGTTTCCCCAGGGGCAAAGGTCACATTACCTGAGACAACTCGCAGGTCGCCCGTAGCGAGCTGTCCATTTAGGGTGGCAACCCACTGAACAGTAACACTGCCAAGTGTCCCAGAATTTCGAATTATTGGCAGGTTTACCTTCACTGAGTTAAACTCAGGTTCCTCTACAATTAGTTTAGTAATCTGAAAACCTGAAGGGCAGAGAAGAGTTGATTTCAAGCACAGAGGTAGACACATCAAAATAAAACCACTGTCTTCTCATCAGGGATCATTCCTCCCCTGACAGTCCACGAACTATACCTACGAACCTCAGTAACACACTTGACACCTCTTGGTCAGGCCTACCAAACTATTTCTTATTGTGATTTAGCAGAAATCATAGCTCAAATGCCCACAAAGCCCACGGGCATGCCAGACTGACATGAAATAAACCCACTGAGGGGAAGGCTGTGGCTGGGCCCTTGTAGCTAGTGTGGTCTTTGCTGAAACTACACAGGGAAAGAGACTCAATCCTACCAGATTTTCCTTTATTATTATTTTTTAATGTAGTTGGTACAGGATCTCACTCCACAGCTCAGACTCATAGTGATCCTCCTGTCTCAGCTTCCCCAGCACTGGGATTATATGGATGCACCACCTCGCCCAATTTTGGCGGCTAGCATGTTGGGCTCCAAGTTCCAGGACCAGCATGGCATGCAGTACTGGGGATTGAACCCAGGTCCTTCTGCTTGCCTAGGCAGGCACTTAGACCACTGAACTATCTCTATGGCCCAGATTTTCCTATTTATCAAGAAAGCTCAGAAATACGGATCTGAGAAGAAATTTTTTTATAATAATTATTTTAAGGAACTAGCTAAATTCAAAAAACACATGTA
The DNA here is from genome assembly GCA_004027025.1 of Myocastor coypus. Classification (NCBI taxonomy): domain Eukaryota; kingdom Metazoa; phylum Chordata; class Mammalia; order Rodentia; family Myocastoridae; genus Myocastor; species Myocastor coypus. The sequence continues at coordinate 46,478 of PVJA010009023.1, forward strand.
GGAGCCAGATCAGACCTAAAACCCATCTCTACGTTAAGTGATTTTCTTTCCTTATTCTTTTTCTTTGAAACAGTTGCTAACGACTACCTGTTCCTCACACTGGGCATCCAGTATAACAGGTTAAAAAGAATTTCTGAATAAATCAATCTGTCTCTCTCAAAATAAAGTAGAGGCCATTATCTATGACTTATGCTGGCAAGTAAAAGACACAAAGGACCTTGATTACCAAATAATCCATAGGGGTCGTCGGAAGCCTCAATAATAATGATCGCCTCTGTTAGAGCCCCAAGCTTGGCTCCTCCCGTTGTTTCATTCAGCAGCTGTACAAGAAAAGACTCCTCGAGCTCAGGGTAGATGTCATTAATGATATATATTGGCACAGCTTTACTGGTTTCCCCTTCCAGCAAGACCACATCCGATGAAGCTATGCTATAGTCTTCACCTGCAAAGACAAAAGGCTCATTCCAAAGTAGGGCACACATCCCAAGCTCGGGAGCCACAGACAAAATTTATGGATGCACCCAGAAGACTTTTTTTTAATAGTTATTTAGTCAGTTAGTTGGTACAAGGTCTCACTTCATAACTCAGACTCAGTGATCCTCCTGTCTCAGCTTCCCCAGGGCTAGGACTACAGGTGTGTAGCCAACATAGTATGTGGTACCTGGGATCAAACCTGGGTCCCTATGCAGTCACTTGGACCACCAAGCTATCTCTTGAGCTCCCCAGAAGACTTCTTGAGCATATTAACTACATTTATTCTAAACAAGAATATTTTTCCTTTTCAGCATTGCCAAATACTAGCAACCAGGCCTGGTACATGAGTGAGACCACCTTGAGCCCACCAGAAACTCATCTGACCCAGCAATGAGCCCCTATGCATGAGTGAGACCATCTTGGGGCCACCAGAAACTCATTCAATGCAGCAACCAGGCCTGTCACATGAATGAGACCACCATGGGCCTGCTGGAAACTCATTGACCCAGCAATAAAGCCTGGCATGTGAGTGGAACTTCATCCATCAGACAGGCCCAGTGTGGAGAACTGCCAGAGAGCTCCCTGCAGAGAGGCTAAAGACAAGACTCATCCAGCTGATCCAGCAGCAGAACATCTTGCCAGAGTGGCACAGCAGGTTCACCTTCAAGGGCTGCAGCAGAAAAAATTGGAGCACAGCAGCCAGATCCAAGACTCACTCACCTGAAAGAGTTTGAACTTGGAAGATCCAGATCTGGTGCTAAGGTCAGAAGTCTACCAAAGCTCTACACCAAAGGTCAGAAGGCAGCGCTATGCGAAATGACAAAGAGAAGGAGCAAAATGCACTCTCAGACCCCAAGCCCACCCAGAACAAATGCAGGAGACAATAGCATAGAAGAAATTAGAAATTACACACCTGAAATCTCTGAAATAATAGCATCTGAAGTAAAGAGACAACTGGAGAAAGGTACAGAAGAAATCAGATCAGAAATAATTTATGAAGTAAAAGGAATGATAACTACAATAAAAGAACTACTAAATATTTCTAAAGAAGATACTGATAAAAAAAAATAGAGGAGAATAGAAAAATGTTGGGATCCTTGAATAAGCAATATAGGAAAGTAAGAGAATGCACATTCAAAGGGCTATATAGGAAATTAAAACCTCAATCACAAGCTGGCAAAACTGTTTCAATGAAAGTGAAAAGAGACTTTCAGACTTTAAAGACACCATAGCAGCTAGTGTAAAGATAACAATAGATCATTTAAAAACAACTAGGATGCAGGAAAAAATAATTCAAATGTGCAAGACGATGTAAAGATGAACAATGTAAGAATAATAGGTATCAATGAAAAAGAAGGAGTATGTACAAATGATATAAAAAGAATATAGGCAGAAGTAATTCTAGAAAACTTTCCAATATGGGGAAATAGTTTTACATTCTGGTAACCAAAACATATAGAATTCTAAACAGCATCAATTCAATTAAAACCACAGTAAGACATATAGTAATTAAGGTTCCAGAAATTCAGCACAGGAACAATATACTAAAGGCCACTAGAGAAAAGAAACAGGTCACATTTAAAGGAAAAACCCATTAGGATAATGGCAGAATTCTCTTTACAAATCAAGTAAAGAAGAGCATGGAGCAAAGTACTTCAAGTCTTGCAAGAAAACAAATTCCAGCCCAGATTGCTATACCCTGCAAAACTCTCTTTCAAGTTCAGTGGAGAAGAGAAATATTTCCAGGACAAAGAACAACTAAAGAATTTCATGATGACAAAGCCAACCCTGTACAATTTACTAAAAGATATTCTAGAGAAGGATCAAAATGACGACAATTCCATGAAGGAGAATGGAAAGAACCCACCAAATAGGACAAATAATTAAATACAGGAGAAAAAGAGGTATGCAACAGCAGTCTTTCAACTATTCTCTTATATAAAGCAGCAGAATATGATCATCAGCATATTCTATAAATGCACGGCTCCTGCACCCTATGGGTCATGATTCTGTCTGGTTCTACAGAATGGATATCAAGGAAATAGCAGTAGCTCAGTCCTGCAAGTGACACCTGAACACCAGTAAGTATCATGGACACTATGTCCATGTCCAAGACATACCAGAACTTTGTGTGATGTCCTATCCCCAAATGGTTAGAAGCTCTGGTCATATTTGCCATTCCAGTATTTATGCTATGTTTTATTCTTAGTAATTCTTTACTACCATGGAAACTTTTTGTTAGTTGATAACTTTGGATACTAACCTATTCAAATACTACGTGAGTACTCTGAATTGATTATAGATTCGTACGTATGATACACAACATTCTGGCCTCTAAGTGGGACTCATGATTTGATTTGAATTTTGGAATACTGTTTTGAAATATTTTATTTAATTTTAATTAATATTCAATTAAATTTCTGAATATTGTTTAATTATACTTTTTGTTTTATGATTTGTACTTTATCTTTGACTTACAATATACTTATAAGATATGGTATATTTTCTCCTAGTATTAGAAATTGTAAAAAGAGAAAAAAAAATATATATATGTATATGTATACCCAAGAGTTACGATAGATATACAGCTACTTTGTCTTAGTTCATTGAGAATAAAAGTTTGACTAATATTGTTTAGACAAGATATCCAGTCTTCATCTCGTCCTCTGAATAACTACTATGAAGACAACAATATGCATGGTATTAATTATTGTAACCATCCTACTAACTTGTTTTAAAACTGTTTCATTGATACTTTACCTTTTTTCCCTCTTTAAAATGAATTTTTAAAAATTGCCAAATAATAGAAAGGACTTCCTAAAGGGGTTCACGCACATTCTTTCACTTTCCAAGAGACATGCACATCATCTGGAGTGTGTTTGTGAACATGTGTATTCATGTCTGTGTGTGCATTCAGAGAAAGGCAGAGTTATTCATTACTATAAATGTCTTGTATCTACCAAAAAAAGAGAAGTATGCAATACTTTTTGTTAGAACCAAGAACAGAACTGGAACTCTGGTCCACTAAGTTATTTTCTTGCACAGATGGAGCACGTCAGCACTGTTAATCGTTATGGCCAGAACTGACTGACTCTCATGCAGCTGGACTCCAAGCTGCCGCTGAGTATCCTGCAGGTTAGCCTGAGCTTTGTTTCTGGTCTTGCAGTGGGCAGGGAGGGGGGCCACTCCACCTGGCACCTCCAGGTGTGGGTCTCAGGATAGCAGCTCCTTGCATGCACCACCTGTCCACGTGCGAGGCCACGGGGAGGCTCCAGGGGCTGCTCACCTGCCACGTAGCTTCATGCCACACAGTTCTAGGTGCCCTGACTCATCACATTCTCAAGGAAGGCCTATGCGCAGCCAGGTGTTGCCCACAAATCAGGATGGCATGCCATCTGCTCACATTCATGTCCTTGAGGGAGCCCTGGAGAGATTCTTGCCTAACTGCTCACAGACAAATCTCTCTGAACGCTGGAGCTAAACAGCGGGGAAGGTAGCCTCTCAGTGCCTGCATCTGACCACGAACCATTTTGCCTACTTAAACGGGTGAATGCTGACCCGTGCCTCTTTCATATTCTCCATCAATAAACAAGCAACACTAGGGGGTCAGAGATGAGGCTGAGGGGAAAACCACAGCTCCTCAGCAGCCACGTACACATCAGCCCCTCTCAGAACACGAACACGTGCACACAGAGAAAGCCAGCGATGCCCAGAGCTTGCTTTTCACCCCTTTGTGGGTGTTTGGGGTATCACAGTTTTTGAATGTATGCACAATTTACTATCAGTTTCCCCAAGTTGGGGTCAGGGGTACATTAATGCTTTAGATTTGTGTCCAAAAAGATGCCAGATCCATACTGCTTTCTGCTGTTTTTTTTCTAATTACATCTGTGGGTAACTTGTTAGTCAAGGACTCGCATTCTTCTGAAACAGCTCCCTGGTCTCATATGCCTTTCCTTACCTGCAATTGCAGTTATTGGCACGGCTTTAAACTTCACGGAGACATCTGCGAAGGCCCCTCCTGTCCTGGTCACGTTGATGATGGGCCCCACGTGATTTTCCACCACCCGAACAACCGGGGCCGAGAGCTGCAGAGTCCCGAAGGCGTTGTCGTTGGCGAGGATGATGAGATGCGCCACCGCTTCCACCTGAGGCCCGAGGCGAGGCGAGTTGGGAACTGAAAGGCAGGAGGTGAGCTGGCATGCCGAGCCTCTGGGCGCTGCCTGGGCACAGGGCTTCTCGGCCCAGCGCGGTCCTCACTCCAGGCGCCCAGACATACTTGCATTTATATTTTTTAAATTTGACCATGTACCCATACTAATCCAGGCACCGGAGATACAAAAATAAATCACAAGTCCCTGCTCCCTGGAAGCATACATTCTGTGGATATTTGTACTATAAAATTATAGCAAAGAAACAATGACCCCGCAGGAACTGTTGAACAGTATCAAAGGAAAATGATTGAAGTACCCTTAACCATCCATTTACATAACGTGACCACAGACAATGAACCTGCAGCCTCCTAGTTACTTTGCCAAGATGCCAAATCAAAAATAAAAGCACGCTACTTACAAAAGCCAGTGGGAAAGTAAGCATCCTGCAAGCTCAAAGGCTAGCTACAAACTACGGTCAGCCCACTGTGAACAGCAGGACTCACTCTACCTAACAGTATTTGTGGCCTGTCACCCAAGGATCTTGTCCCTGCCCCTATCTTTTCTCCTCTTTATTAATCATTGTTTTATTCTCTTCCTGAGAACGACTGTTTTAGCTTCTACATATGAGGACTAATATGCAGTATTTGCCTTTCTATGCTTGGCTTAATTCACTTAAAATACTATCCATTAGTTCTCCCCACTGTGCCATCAATAACAAAATTCATTCTTTGTTAAGGTTAAATAATATTCCATTGTGCACACATACAGTCTCTTTACCTGTCATCTGTTGAAGTGTGTAATTACATGTGACAGAGTCACAGCTTAGTGTGTATTGCGTACTCGTACATGCAGATGAGGAATCTGAGATGCACAGAAAGTGTGGAAATTACTTAAGGCCTTGTACTCAAATTGCCAGGCACTGTCAAGCGGGTCACTGTAACTACGCAGGTCTCTTCACTTCCTGCTCTCTACCCACAATCCTTCACCAAGCCAGTTGTGAAAACTGCTGTTAGTGAGGACGGGGCCTCTTGCCCTGCACGCAGGCCCAAGTGCTGGCCTATAGCCTCATGCATGAGAGCTGATGATTATACTCAGAAGAGAGCGTCAGGTTCTAGGCCAAATTTGTCTGTTAAAGTTTGGGCCGCAGTTACACAGATGTGCATGTAATTGTTTATTGTCCACCTCATCACGCAGTTGTTCTGAGCTGCCCCACGTACGACGCGTGTCCCTAGGGACACAGCAAATGTGTGGATGCCTTCCTGGGCCCCTTTGTCAGTCCCCACTGCTCCTCTTCACGAGTGCTTATCCTGTCCCAGACGTTGTTAATAGTTGGCCCTCATAGTGTATTATGGATAAGCAAAGCAGGGCATTTAAAATTACATGAACTGCTTACTACTATAGCGTGTACCGTGAGTTATCTGACACCAACATCCTAGCCCCTGGGATAGCGTTAGTTCCTCTTGGTTTTACCTCCATTTTAATAAACTGCTGAGTTGCCTCAAAATCAAGTTGTGTGATACAACTATTAATTAGTAAGAATAATTACTGAGCTTTGCTTAAATTTGGTTTCTGCTCTAACTGATCTAAATCTGGCTCTAAAAAAAAAAAAAAGTATGGAGGAGTAGTGTGAAAATTTTTCACATTGACTTTGATGTGAAGATTTAATGTTAAGAATTATAAATTTCTTTCTACAACCCAATGTCATGATTACTTTCATTATGGCTAAGAATGTTGTCTGTCTGACAGATTATAGCCAGGCAGGTGGTACAGGGGTGAAGAAGCCTTAAACCACATAGGTGAATATAATCAATGTGAAGATCTTCACATTTTACATTTTAGGACATGTAACTCCCCAAACTTACAATTTTTTATCCTTTCAAAAATATTTGTTTGTTTCTTTGTTACAGGGTCTTGCTATGAAGTTCACACTCATAGTAATCCTCCTGTCTCAGCCTCCCCAGTGCTGGGACTACTGGTGGGCGCCACTACGCCCAGCTTCAGCGGCCGGTGCAGCCTCTGGGGCCAGCATGGCATGCAGTACCAGGGATAAAACTCGGGTCCTTGCGTTTGCCAGGCAGGCACTTAGGCTGCTAAGCTATCTCTGCAGCCCCACAATTTCTTATCTTTACACAGTCCTATTCCCCGCCACAGACATTGGTCACCACCACTGTACAGAGCTTTGGGTGGTTAAGGACTCTTCCCAAGTGAGTCTAGTAATATCCTTGGACTCAGGTGACTGGCTCCAGAAAGTCTGAAGCCATAATATACAGTACAGTAGTGCTAGCGACAGGCCACACGCGGATCCCTCAGAAGCTTCTAAAAGTAACTGTACTGTCCACATCTGCTGGTCTTTAGAAAGGAGCAGTTAATGCTTAATTCTTTTTTTTTTTTAGCTCTGACTTTTTTCCTCTCTATTGAATGTCTTACAACTTCTTTATCATTGGTTTTTTTCTTTAAATGAATCTTGTATGTTTATATCTGATAATCTCAACAACTAACTTGAAGACAGCATCATGTAATACAACAACCACTGCTGAATTCCTATTACTTTGTTTAGTGAAACCTTGTATTGTTTCTAACACTTCTTTTCTATCACTAGTTTGTATTCTTGAAGAATAAAAAGTAAGGGCTAACCAAATAGTTCAGCAAATTAAAGCACCTGCAAGCAGGCTCAGGGTCCAGGAGTTCAATACCCTGGCCTGCTGTGCCAGGCCCACCCCCAGGGCATGAGGAGATGGCAACTGAGACTGGGTGTGGTGGTACGCACCTATAATCCCACCTCTTGGGAGGCTGTAAATAGGCCAATCACTATGAGTCTGATCTAGTAGTGAGACCCTGAACACCCTGTAGACCCTACCCTAAATAAAAAAAGGAAAAAAAGTTAACAGCTTTTTATTTTTTACAAGTATTATTATTATTATTATTATTATTACTATTATTTTTTTTTTACTAAAGCCTAGACCTAATGTTTTAAGACTCGTCTCTAATAATAACACATTAGCAGATACTCACTTGGGCGATTCTGCACTTTCTCCATCAAAACAGCACCGAGCAGCTCAATGAACACGGACTCCGATCTTTCGGGTTCATTGTCATCCAGAATTGAAACAGTGATCACTGCTTCACTCTGGTTAGCTCCGAAAAGAGCAGACCCAGAAGCCGATACATAGTCTCGTCCTTGAGTCGCTCTGGCTAAATTAGGTGGGAAATAAGGCGGTTTTTCCAGATCATCTACTGTTGCGTAGGAGACGCTGACTTTACCCAGGAGGCCTTTCAACCTAATTATTGATAGCGTGACATTCTGGGTCGCTTCCTCAACTGCCATAGGTCTATTTTCTGCTGAAAAAACAAATACCCCATAAGGATCGTCACTGGCCAAAACTACTAGCATGGCGTTGGTGTGCACTCCCACGCAGCCCCTGGAGACGTTGAGGATCAACACCAGGAATGCCTTATCCAGCTCGGGCTCTTCATCGGGCAGGATTTCCACGGTGATGTGGGCACGCGTCTGCCCAATCTCGAAGGTGACATTGCCAGAGGTGAAGGCAAGGTCGCCATCAGGGTCTGAGTCTATGCTCCACCGCAAGGTCACCTGGGACAGAGCTCCGTGACTCCGCACCACCTGCAAAATATTCAGTGGTAAAGTGTTTCAAATACAGACTCAACAACAGCAACAAAAAACAAACAAATAAACAAAAAAAAAAAAACACATATTGGACCAAGGTGTAAGAACACATTTGAAAAGGAAGAAGTGTTTTTCTAATACATGAAGAAGGATAGCGCTGGCCAAATAGCTCAGCAGATTAAAGTGCCTGCAAGCAGGCACAGGGACAGCGGGTTTGATCCCTGGGTCTGCAGTGCCAGCCCCACTCCTGGGATACACTGAGATAGCAATTGAGACAGGGGGTGGTGGAAAGCGCCTGTAATCCCAGCCCTTGGGAAGCTGTAAACAGGCGGATCACTAGCAGTCTGATCTAGTAGTGAGAACCTGAACACTCTGTAGACCCTATGCTAAAAAACAAACAAACAAAAAAGGATAAATAACTTCAAAATATTAAAAAAACTACCAACATCTTATTCTCAAAAAAACTATTTGTACTAAAAATGATTGCTAGCTGAAAATAAAATTATTGGTAACAGTTTGTTAAAATGTGATCTTTCTTCCTAATTTATTTTTCTCTAAGTAGCTGTTCAATGAATTCCACAACAGTTTATTAAAGATGTACTTTAGCAAAACAGAAAACTACATTGGATGACTTTTTAAATTATTTGCATAGTGGCGCACGCCTGTAATCCCAGCACTTGGGAGGCTGAGGCAGGAGGATCGGTGCGAGTTCGAGACCAGCCTGGGCTACAAAAGTGAGCTCAAGGCCAGCCTAAACTGCATAATGAGACCCTGTCTCAAAAAAAATAAATAAATAAATAAATAAATAATTTGCATAAAAGTAGAGGTCACTAAATAAGCTTCTAGCTCCCATGAGTCACTGAACAATAGTCTCCTTATTAATATCTGCCAGAATCAAGCAGTATGAGCATGCACACACACACACACACACACACACACACACACACACTTTTTGTTTCCTTCTGGGAAATCCAGAACAGGACTGTACTTCACCCACTGCCACTTGCTGTGACCATGGAAATCTAGAAACACTGAAAATCACTTTTGGAAAGAATCGAAGAATGTGGAAAGCATAGGTCATTCCTGTCACCCCAGCTACTGGGCAGTTCGGCAGGACTTGGCCTCGAAATAAGACAGACTGGACAGCTCTGGGTAACTCAGTGAGACTCTGTCCCAAAGAACGAGGTTAAAGGGGCAGGGGTGTCACTGAGCAGTCCAGTGCCTGCGGAGCAGGCAGAAGTTCAGTTTGAGGTCCAATCCTCAGCACCATAAAAAGAAGGGAGAAAAAAGGAACATGAAATTAAGATCAAAACTTCTACCGAGACATAGGCTCTGTACTGAAGACCAGGGCCCTTGCCAGTTAGGCTGGATCAATATCACACACACAAAAAAGACACCTTTTGCTATATTCAGACACTGAGATTTTGGATATGCTTGTTCCCACAGTCCATCTGATTTCACAGAAAAGTCTACATGAGATAAATACTCATAGTATAGCTTCCCTATAGAAATCCAGACTTCAGAATAATAAAATGAATTTATATACACAATTAAACACAGACAAATGCTAGATACTGTTCAACTATCAGTTTGTGGTATCTTTGTGGGCTTGTTCCTTTTGCTTACAGAAAAGAAAGACAAGAAAGCACAGTTTTGTAACAAAATGAAACTTTTCTAAAAGCACACAGAGTAGCGTTGGTGGAGAGAGGCACTTACACTTAACAAGACGGTGCTGTACCCGTCTTCCGGTTCCGTTCCGTTGACAAAGAGCGACTCAGGGCTAAACTCGAACACGCCATGTGCGTGGTCGGAGGCGGCGATGGTCACCAGGATCTGGGAAGCCACTCCTAGGCTGGCTGCAGGTACAAGTTCCAACAAATGGCAGGAAAATGGCAATCAGTAATTGACAAGCCCCAGGAGAAGCCAAGGAGCAAGGCTCTGGAAGGAAGCGTTGCCTTCCCAGAGCACATTCTAATTCGCGTTAGAGAGAAATGGCTGCCGCGCGTGTTCATGTGTTCGAGACCTTGCGGATGCCCGCACCAAGGCAGTGCACAAGCCCCGCGCAGCCGCTCAGAGAGGTATAAAGAGAACTGGTTTTTCTTTTCCTTCTCTGTGAAAGAGAGCGTTCTTCAGAGAGTATACGAGGAAGGTCTCCCACGAGCCTCACTGGCCTCGAGAGGACGTGAGCCAGCATGACGTCCGCCTTCATGGAACCGTGATTTCCCTATGGTGTGCATCACCCGCGCTGAACGGATCCCTGGTTTCCAGTGCATGATAGCTGCACGTCTACTTTAATATCATCTTATTACCAATTTTATCTCGGCTGAATCCAAATAGTCCAACCCTATACTAAAAGGCTGCTAAGATCTAAAGGAGTTTCTTCTACTTTCCTAAGAAATATACTCCATTTTAATTTTATATTACAGAGACAAAAAGTAGAATAACATACAGGTAGCACAGTAATTAGTCAGAGGTTAGCAAGGTGCTGATGGAAGTTAGGGGTAAAGGGACAGAAATGCGGCTTCTGGCTCTCTAAGAAGCACCCTGGCACCGGGAAACAGACCCTGCGAAGTGCACGGTGCTGCTTCGGCAAGCACCGTCCTCCCATGTGAAAGAATATCAAGGGAAAACACAGAATCATGCTCGTATCTGAGTCACTCCCAAGGGCGTTCTTCTCGGCGTTCCCCCTCTAGCTGGCGACTCCAGCCTCTCCATCTGTCTGGCTCCCCATCTCTTTTTCTCATTTGTTTTCATAAATGCCTCACAGAAAAATTCACAGTGCTTGTTGTACAGTAAATAAATGCAAGGTACTTAGCATAAAAACGTGAATGTTCTACCTCTTTAGGAACTCAGTGCTATGTAAGCTGTTTTTTTCTTTTTCTTTTCTTTTCTTTATTCACTCATTTTTTTTTTTCATGGCTGGCTCAGCCCACCCCGAGGGCAGGGATGGCGCAGCTTGTGGTGCCGGGGATCAAACCACGGTCCCTGAAGCCGCCCAAGCTTCCCCAAGCAGGTGCTTTAGACCCCTGAGCCATCCTGCTGGGCCCCCTCTTTTCTTTTTTTTTTTTTTTTTTTTTTTTTGTCTTTTTGAGACAGGGTCTTACTATGCAGTTCAGGCTGGCCTTGAGCCCACTTTTGCAGTCCAGGCTGGTCTCACACTTGTACTGATCCTCCTGCCTCAGCCTCCCAAGTGCTGGGATTACAGGCATGCGCCACCACACCCGGCTGTAAGCCGTATTCCACAATTATTTTTACAGATGCCATTCAAGCACATCCAGTTAGACTCTGGGAGCTGCATTAGGCTCCGAGAGAGTTGAGAGCCAGGGCATTGGGACTGGCTGCCTCCTGGCATGGTGACTGGAACCTACAGCAAATAATACTTTACAAAGTTCCTACACTGGTTAATGAGATAAGATGGGGAGAGGAACAGCACATACGAGGGTTAGTAGAGGTACTAGAACAGGAACACATGCTAGTAGAGGACCGTGGGACAGCCGCTTACCACGTCTGTGAACAGCTGGGAGGAAGCGTTCCATGTCCCCATCACCACTGCCACTGCCATCAACCCGAAAGATTTCAGCCACTGCACAAGAGACACGGGGAGACACAGCCCACGCAACGCACATCCACACAAAGAGAAAATGAATAGAACTTAAAACATAGCAAGCGCAGAGGGAAATGCAGTCGCACTCACCAATGACACATTCCTCCCCTGGAAACAGATCGGTGCATATGCGACGTCACCACGCCAGTCAAGCTACCGAGTAACCACAACTTCACTCGTTGGTCCAGGAAATACTCCACCTCAACTGCAGTGGGTAGTTCACCTTTCCAACTCTTTGATCATTTTATTTTTAGACTTCTATCTATTTACAGCAGTGTAAATTATTTACTAACATTTTAAAAAATGCTCATGTGATATATACTATTAGTAACACACTTAGGCCAGTATGTCTGTGGCCACCACTCAAAAGAAAACAAAACGCAAAAATTATGGACAGCGCAGGACAGGCCTAGCCACATGCTCAAACTCTCACAGCACTGGCCACTCTTAAATTTGCCATGGACACTGCAGAAAGGGCAACTCGCCAGCATGGCCGTGCGATACCATCTGGAAAACTTGCGGCGAGGCCTCTGCTATGTCATCTTCCCTGCCTATAATGTGCTGCCTCATATATAGAATTGTGGCAAATAATAAATAAAGGAGGAAATAATATGTTAAAATTGTAGACTGCCTTCATGATGCACAAAGACCAAGACAAAGGCCATGTAGTAATGCCCTCAATCCAGTGCACCTTCTGTGCTGACCAATAGGTAGCCAAATGCTTATGAAGGAGGGCGTTCTCGAGAGTTATGCAAAGCAGGGTAAGAAAAGCCAAGCCAAGCCTGTATGTAGTGCTTCTCGTGTGTCCCCAGTGAATGCACCAGCACAGGTCTGGCCAGCTCCAGGACTGGGTGTCGCAGGCTACCCCAATGTCACTGAGGCACCGAGGACCTGGATTCATCAGAACTTAGAGACAAGCAGGTCTCCAGCAACTGTGGAGTGCCCCGCCTGGCTCGCGGGACAGGGCTGTGATGCTGACCACTCTGCGTGCTCTGGCTGGCACAGAGAAGCCACTCGGGCTGTGGCTGGCACAACACGGTTGGCTCTGGGGCTGAGCTAGAGGCTGCCCCCTGGACCTGCAGTGCAGTGCAGTCGCCAAGCCACTCCACAGCGGGCAGAGGCAGAGGCAGCCGCGATGGGCATGGAGGCCACTGTCCGTGCTTCCTTTTTTCCAATCCCAGCTCATAGAAGAACACTGGCCATCAGCCTCGGCTCATTAACAGGAAGCTCAGAATTCCCTTGAAATGTGTGTGCGTGCCACGTCAGGGTACAGCAAGCCGTTCCCATAGATGGGGCCAGATAGCTCCTTGCCACCACAAGCACCACGAGGATCACAGGTACCACCTGATGTTCACAGTCAGTACACAGTCACGTAGGTAGAGTACTGCCCAGCGCCACCAAAGCCCTAGGGACAGTCCCCAGTGAGGGAGAAAAGAGGAGGTTCAATATTTGGGGTTCTACCCTTAGCACTGAGTCACTCACCAACATTTCAGCTTTCCATTGAATAAGAATTCTTAGCAATGGTAGTAGGGCAGCTTTTAAAGTACCTCCTAGTGACTTTCTTATTCAAGCAAGTGCTGTCATGAACACAGCGACTGGGCTTTGCTCCAGGGACCTGCAGTGCTGGTGTCCTGTGCACGGCCCTAGCCAGCGCCCTGCCCACTCACCAGGCTGCAACCCTGTGTATGCCAGAGCTTCCCAGCTCCTGGGCCCCAGCTTAGCCTCCTTTGCAGTCCCCAGGGTGTGGAGACACTGGAGAGAGAAATCTGCATACTTCACCCTAAATACCATGACATGCTCAAGGCGATTTTAATACATGAGTCCGCCTGAATCTCCTGGGCTGCTTTCTGTGCTATGGCTCTTGTCATCAAAATTACACAGACAATAATAATGATAATATAATAACTGTTTGAACAAAAGGGACTGTCCTGATGGCACACCATGACAAAGCTCCACTTCCTATAATTACAGAAGCCACACAAGGCATGGCACTCATGCTTGGTAAGACTGTCAGCGGCACCTGGTGGTCACACACTCAGCATGGGTACAAAGAGGCACATATAAATAGTTCCCCTCTGCAAGATAAATATAAACAACTTCACTCAGTACAGACACCAGGTCATGAGTCTGATAATTAAATCTTAGATAATTAGAGCTTTCTAAGTATTATAACTGAGGATAAAGTATCACTGAATAGTTTTAATGACCATCATCTCATACAGATTCCCTAAAAGGATAGGCTTTTCCCTATGTTATCTAGTTATAACTTTAATGAAGCTACTATGTATTTAGATAAATGGATGAAGAAAATGTAGTATTTACTAACCATGGAGTATTACTCTGCCATAAAGAAGAATAAACTTGAATCATTTGTAGAAAAATGGATACACTTTGAGACCAGAAGTTTTAGTGAAATAAATCAGGGGCCCAAGCTTAAGTGCTGCATGGTTTCTCTTACATGAAAATCCTAAATCATAAATAAAGTTCAAAATAAAAGACAGACAATAGGAGGGGGAGCAGTGGGTCCTTCTCAAGTGGGACAGGGATGAGGAGACAGAGGGAGGGGGAGAAGGGGAAAAGAGGGGTGGAGGGAGGAACGAAGGTGTGCATGGACATTGAGCAGCTCGTACAGGGACGGAAAATGGAGACGTGTGCTGCACATCAGACCCCTGAACAAGCGAAAGAGAAAAGCAGGTGGACAGAGAGGCAGCGCAGAGACGCACGGTGTGGGGACAGCCGTGACGCAGCGACTCGGGGCAGCTGGGCCCTCTCCTTCTCAAAGCACATCCACTTTGGGCAAATAGCAATCGATAACACAAGGGAAATTACACAATAGGCGATATCCACATAACAAAAGGAGATGCCGCTGAAGATTCACCAAACCTCGCAGAAAGTGGAAATGACTGATAAAACTAATATCCAGGATTTATTAGGATAGGAATAGTCCTGTCACTAAGAAAGCAACCACAATTGTTTGCCATAAATCTTAAGGAATTACTAGCTTTCCATGTGTACTCTCTAGCAATTAGTAATTCATTGACTAAAAAATCATGCCAGGATAGGTATTATAAAAATATTAAATAAGTGCTAGAGAGATTCTGAACGAAAAGGAACCCTTATACACTGTGTGTGGAAAGATAATTAGAACATCCACTGTGGAAAACAGTATGAAGGTTTCTCAAAATAAGAATAGAATCGCCATATGATATAGCTAGACCACTCTTGGGTATTTATGTGAAGGAAAGAAGTCAACAAACAAGACAGACATTTGTACCCTGTGTTTACTATGGAACTATGCTCAAACTTGACTCACAGACGAGAAACAGAATCACCCTAGGTGTCCATCAACAGAGGAATGGATAAGGGAAATATGGCATAATACACACAAGAGAATATTGTATGTATAGCAATAAAGAAGAAAGAATTTGACAACAAATCATCAAGAAGATTATACATCACGACCAGGTAGGATTCATCCCAGGGATGCAACGATGGTTCAATATACGCAAATCTATAAATGCAATACACTATATCAACAGAACCAAGACCAAAAATCACATGATCGTCTCAATTGATGCCGAAAAGGCCTTTGACAAAGTGCAACACTCGTTCATGTTCAAAGTCCCACAGAAAATTGGAATAGAGGGCCTCTACCTCAACCTGATAAAAGCCATCTACAACAATCCAACAGCTAGCATAATTCTAAATGGGGAAAAACTGAAGTCTTTTACTCTCAAATCTGGTACAAGACAAGGATGCCCCCTATCGCCACTTCTATTCAATATAGTTCTGGAGTCACTAGCTACAGCCATTAGACAAGAAAGA
>PVJA010009024.1:0-62185 GCA_004027025.1 Myocastor coypus
TTTTTTTTTTTTTTTTTGAGACAGGGTCTCGCTATGCAGTTCAGGCTGGCCTTGAGCTCAGTTTTGTAGTCCAAGCTGGTCTCGAACTCGCACCAATCCTCCTGCCTCAGCCTCCCGAGTGCTGGGATTACAGGCGTGTGCCACCACGCCCGGCTAGCCCTCAAGAATTTTATTAGAAAATCAGTGTACATGCATACCTATATTTGTATTTGCCAAAACATCATTCTTACTTTTTAGAACAACTCATTCATAATTATGATTCTCAAATTAGGGTAGTTTTTTAAATTTACTAACTAAATGTAATTAAAGACATTATGGATGTTAACAATCTCCCATACAATGCAATGAGAAACAATTTTGGTGCTCTTTTTTTTTGGTGCCTACTGTGAATAATTCATCTATTTTTAATTATGAAGCTTTTCCCATTTGGCCTTGATACCATTAGCCCCTAATTAAGGACTTACATAAGGTACGTGGGGAATTATTAAGTGTTTTCATGATGCTTATTAATACATATTTGCTAGTGACTGAGGTAAATTATTCCAACCATACCATGACTAATATCATCTACATCATCTACAAGTTACCCTAATGAAGGCACAGATTTGTTGTCTCTTTAGAACATAGTGTACATGTTGTCAAATGTAGTTTTAGCTTAAACACAATAAATAGACAGATAACTTCAGAAATGAAATGCATATGAATCCTTTAATGCTCAGATTTTTTTTTGTCTGATGGATATAGTTTTAGCATTTGATTCAGATATATATTATACTTTATAACATTTCTAAGCAGTAATTTTACTAATACTACCAGCATATCTTAAAACATTGAGTTGCCTCTTGAGGATAACACTGATATCTTTTCATGTCAAAGCAGAAACTTAGATTATTTTGTTTTATAATTAAGAAATATCAAAATTATTCATGTTTTCATATATCTTCACATTTTAGAATAATTAAATTTGATAACTAATCTAACGCACATTTAGGAAACAATCCAGTGTGTTTATTTTCTTGCATACATTAAAAATTCTTACAGTGGTGCATGCCTGTAATCCCAACACTCGGGAGGCTGAGGCAGGAGGGTCGGTGCGAGTTCAAGACCAGCCTGGGCTACAAAAGTGAGCTCAAGGCGAGCCTGAACTGCATGGTGAGACCCTGTCTCAAAAAGACAAAAAAAAAATTCTTACAAAATTCAAAATAATTATTAGTCTTATACAATTCTGGATTACTTAAGGTTGACTATGTAAGAGCAAAATTTATTCACATTGTTTTACATATTTCTGAGTGAAAAAATGGTGCAAGAGATTATGTCCTGCCCAAAGATTTTGATTTGTTTTTGCTGTGGGCTAGCACTCACTGGTAACAGCAGCATTTGGAGATCCTGGGACAGGAGGATTGCTAAATTAAGCCCAATCTGTGCAGATAGGCTCCTACTCAAAGCTAAAATATAATAACATGGCTGGAGATACATCCAAATGCAAAAATTCTCATTTTAATCCCCAGTACCAAATAATAACAATTATTATTATCATTATCACTATCATTATTATTATGTGTGATGATGATGACCAATGTGTTTTATGAAACAAACTAAGTTGTCATCAGAAAGTAGGGAAGCCTTGCTTCAGAATTAAATTATTCCAGTTCAAATATTATTTTAGCAGTATTTTCTCTCTAAAAAAGATAAACTTTACTTCACTTTCACCTGCCATGGTGGCACATTCCTGTAATTCCAGTTTATTAGGAGGCAGGAAGATCACCAGGTGCAAATGAGCCTGGATAGCACAGGAGATATCCTCTCAAACTAAAATAAAAGTTCTGAGAATAAAGTGTGATTCTCACTGGGTTCAGTGTCACACAAAGCCACATTATGACATTGTTTGCATATAAATTTTGAGATATCAGTGTATATATGTATCTAAATTCTAGGCCAGCTTGCATGTGTATAAGTATGTACATAAATTCCATTCTTTGAGTTCTATGTGGCATATATATATATATATATATATATATATATATATACATGTGTGTGTGTTTCATGCAAATTTTTAATTTACTACCTGTACCTATATTTTGGAATGACTCAGAAGATTTAAAAATAGTTATTTAATAAATAGGTGTTAGCATTTTATGAGCTCTAAACGTCTTGTATAGGAAGAGTTCACTGGCAATTACACATCAAATATAATCACCATCATCCATGAACCTTATCATTTTCATTTCAAATTTGAATAGTGGACACAACTGCAGTACTAATGGTAATAATTGCCTCCTAGATCATGTGGGCTTGTGCACAGATAAGTGGTTGATGTCTGGGTCCTGTGCTTGCTCCGTTCAAATTTATTTTGGTTGTGCATAAATGTCCTCATGCACGGACCTCTGGAACGTGGTATATACGTACTTTCATGCAGAGTTAAAGGTACCTAAATTACTCAATATTGAAAAACAAACAAAAAATTCCTTGAATACAGTGCAGCAACACATGAAATGTTGGCCAAAGAACTGTAGAACATGTAAGAAAATATGTAGACCGAGAAATAAATTAAAACAGATTAGCAGAGGATAATTAACTTTCCTAATGCCACTCTTTGTTTGATTTTAAAATGATTTATGAAAGATAAATCTTGAGATTCTCCTACATAGCCATTATCAATTTATAAAGGAGAAAAAAGTTAACATTTTATTCACTGTACTTTTCAATTTATTTTAAAACATTTCAGAAATCTGTCTTAATTATAAATATTAACTAAGAGGGTCTGTGAAGCCCAAATTTATTTTTTTTCCTTTTATTGTTTATAAAAGTAAATAAAGGAGGTGAGACCGGAGTAGAATATAAATAATAATTATATAATAATTTTTGGGGCCAGCGAGATAGCTCCATGGCAAGTGCAAGGTCATGAGTTCAAACCCCAGTCCCACAAAGAAAGAAAAAAAGAAAGAGAGAGAGAGAGAGGGAGAGAGGGAGAGAAAGAATTTCTGATTTTCATGAATGTGAGGGAAAGAAAAATATCTTTTTACACAAAACATAAACTTACTAGCATAACCAGAAACAATATAAGTGGCTCTTATTGCAGTTACTCTTCTCTAGTTTCTGGGACAAATAACCAGCACCAAAAATGAAACAAGCAAACATTTACTTATCTCACAGTTAGTGGAGGTTTCAGTCCATACTTGGCTGGCTCCCAGGCAGAGTGACACGTGGCAGAGAGATACCTTTTATAGCAGCAGCAAAGAGCAAGAGCAAAGGCAGTGGCAGCAGCTCAGGCTGCTAGCTTGTTTCTCTCCCCCACTCCTTACATTGTAACACAGAGGATCTACCCCAGGGCACTCAACACTCATAATCCCAGCATTTTTTGATCAAAAATCAATCACAAACTCCAAAAGCTGCCCCATGATTGCATTAGGCTTTGGGAGCCAGCTAGAGACAAACATAAAACACATCAATATGTTTAGAAGCTTCCAAAAACGCTTTAAACAAAATGCATCTGAAAAAAGGTAATTACATGATACTAAGAATCAAAACAGCAAAAGTTACTCTGAATCTATTTGCTTCCAATTTTCATGTGGACAATAATGGCAAATGTGCTAGGCAGCCAGTTTAACATTTTAGATACACATGATTTTTTAATGTAAACTTGTGCCATGCACACTGTACATAAAAAGATTATATATGACCAAGTAAATTGAAGAAAAAGGAAAAATGCTTTAAAAGTTAGAAGTTATTCTGCGTTATTAAGAAAACATCTTTAACATTGTTAAGGAAGACAACAAATCGCACCCTCCACTTTCCTGCAGAGACTTGATGTAAACTTTGTTTCGTTAGAGATACGGTTAATTAAAGAAACAGCTATGGAGGTAGGAAGCCAAATTGAAGCAAAATCCAAAGCCAGAACAATTACAGAGGATTGCAGATGTCTGCGCCCCCAAGATAATGATGGAATTTCAAAAAGGTAGATTTAAAGTGAGTGTTGACTAAGGAAAGTTGCTTTCCTTTCTGATATGAAGTCGGATAAAGGAAGGGACCCAGATACATAAAGTGTGTGGTTGTGGTAGAGTGAGTTTTGGAAGACCACATGCATAATAATTTCTACTGTGTCTAGGAAGTGAAAGATCAGGATTTGTGTTTTTATAAAACTGATATAACCTTAACAAAATGGTGACAAAAACAGGAATTCTTGTCAATAATGTAAAGGGAACTATTCATTAAAAACAAGTAAAAATTTAATGATTGTATCAGAAAAGCATTTTATTTGTTTTCTTTTTATAATATTTATTTATTTATTTATTTATTTATATTTTAGAGAAGGGTCTAAGGGTGTTCAGGGTCTCACTACAGGATCAGACTCATAGTGATCCACCTGTTTATAGCCTCCTAAGAGCTAGGACTACAGGCATGTACTACCATGCCCAGTCTCAATTGCCATTTCAGCATGCTCCAGGGGCAGAGCCTGCATGGCAGGCCCAAGGATCAAACCCATGGCCCCTGTGCCTACTTGCAGGTGCTTTAATCCACTGAGCTACTTGGCTGGTCCTACAATTTTTTCAAATGTATTTAGTACACTCTCTACAGGGTCTCACTACATGATCAGATTTACAGTGGTCCTGCTGTGTTCAGCCTCCCAAATGCTGGGATTGTAGGCGTGAACTACCATGCCCAGTCTCAGTTGCCCTCTCAGTGCACTCCAGGGGGCAGGGCCAGTACTGCATGCCAGGGATCAAACCCCAGCCTCTGAGTCTACCTAAACAGACATTTTAATCCTCTAAGCTCTCTGTCTGGTCCTTATTTCGTTTTATATAGTGTAGTAAATGTTAGCACGCGGTAGAACTGACTCATTTGAGTTAATTGTTTTCCTAAAAGCTTTTTTTCTCTTGGTAAGCCAAGATCTCTATGACCATGGTTTGACATTTGCAAAATATCATATCCCTCTTTGTGAAAATGCCAATAGTCAGAAACTTGTTAAAAGATTCATCAATTTTTATATGATTTTTTGTTTTCGGTTCTTCTGAAACAACTTTGTGTTATACTTTGTAGATTACTGATACAATTCTTAACTCTTACATAAAAATCAGAAAAAAATTAAAATTCATTCTTAAAATATGCTTTGCCCCAGTGGTAGATATAGTAATTCCAGTTGAAGCTACATCTTTCTTTAATCACAGCTTCTTGGTATGAAGCAATTTTTCTTTACCTACTGTCATTTTGTATGAGGAACAACGTCGCATTAGTTTTAGAGTAAATCCTTTTGTTCTGCCCTTTTCACACTCCATACCCCAAAGCTCAACGTGTGGATTACAACTACTTTTCCCTCCCTGAGAATGTATTTTCCTGTAATACAGAAAGGAAATGAAAAAGAAATTCAAAATATCCAGCTGTTTAAAAGCAAAAAAGAAACAAATTGCTTGAGCTCAGAATATATGTGTTGTCCTTCTGTAAGGATTAGGACAATTAATTTTAGTTGTTTCCTTACCTGAAAAATCAATCAGGCAGTGATGATATTATCAGGTCCATCAAAGGTTTCAAAGGAAACACAGTAAACAAGACTTAATTATTTCACTCCCGACACAGGGGGTGCACTCCAGGAATCTAAACCACAAGGCAGATTAATTTTCCTCCTTTTGCTTTCCTTTTCCTGCAGGGATTGCTATAGCAACAAAACTAAATAGTATGGGAAGCCAACATTTACAAACTTTTAAGGCAAACAGCTGCTGCATTGCACTTCCAATAGTTTGTATGAAAGAAAGAACAGCCAGCCAAATAAAGCCTACATGATTGGTTCTACAAAAGATCGAGTTTAATGTGATTTGAATAGATTTCTTCATTCTTTAATAAGGAGAATATCCTGTAAAGGTCATCTTTCTTTAGATGAATCATTCTAACGTGAGTAAGTCTTTGTTACTCTCGTGATGGACTTTGTTCTGCCTACTAGAACACATACAATATAACGTCTTTCAAAAAGTTAATGAGATTTGGCTAGTAACATTTTTTCAGTAAAGGAATCTGAGTTTATAAGAAGCTTATATTGAAAAAAAAGAGAGAGAGCTACTGAAATTATTTTTCTCATTATAATGATATTTGTCTTTTATCATTTTATTATGTCTTTCCGTAAAAATAAATACATAAACATAGATGAGGCAACATGTCATATATTTTTTGTGAATTTTGTACAAAAAATAATAGACTATAGTACTATGACACAATAGAAATTCTATAATTAGCATGTTTGTGGAGGTGGAACATTGTTATTATTGTCACTAGATATATTTACAAGTATATATACATTCACATAATATGTATATATATATATATATATATATATATATATATATATATATATATATACACATATATATGTGTGTGTGTTACACAAAGTGATGGAAGTTCAACCCAGAACTCACATGCTAGACAAGTGCTCTGCTACTGAACTATGCTTCTAGTTCAAAGTAATAGATTTAGTTCCTCTTGTAAATTCTACTTTCCAACACATCAAATGGATAAAATTTTACATTTAGAAGAATGTACTTTTAAGAAAGTATCATCCTTCCAAGTATGTGAAGAACTGAGAAGCTTTTATTGTTTTTGTATTTTTTAAGGAAAGGTCTACAGGGTGTTCAGGGCCTTACTACTACATCAGACTCACAGTGATCTGCCTGTATACAGCCTCCCAAGAGCTGGGATTACAGATGCACGCCACTATACCCAGGCTCAATTGCTGTCTTATGTGCACCTTGGGGGTAGGGTTGGCATGGTAGGCCTGCGGATGAAGACTCAACCCCTGTACCTGCTTGCACATACTTTAATCTGCTGAGCTATTTGGCCAGCCCAAGAACTGAGAAGCTGTAATATTCACCTATACATATTTGATGATATGGCTGGTGGCCTTAATGAACATACTTTTAATGAAAATAAAGGACAGTATATTAAAGAAAGGTCTTCACCAAAGTTAAATACACAAGAATTATTTCACATAGCATTTCACTAGTTATTCATAAAATTATTAAATGACATCTTGTAATATATTATAGACAGCTGAATCAGGTCTCCACCACCACCACCACCACCACCAATGCTTATATGCTAGAGATGGTTAAATAATATGTTATATATTCTCTAAAAAAAGAAAAACCTCCCAACAAAATGAAGAAATTACTACAGTAAAAAGTCACAGGGCCGGCAAACAGCTCAGGTGTAGGCCTTGCCAACCCCTCCCCATGGGCATGCTGAGAGGCAATTGAGACTGGGCATGGTGGTGGCTTGATCCTATAATCCCAGCTCTTGGGAGACTGTAAGCAGGTGGCCCACTAGGAGTTCAATTTAGTAGTGAGACCCTGAACACCCTTCAAACCCTTCCCTAAAATGAAAAAAAGAAAGAAAGAAAGAAAGAAAGAAAGAGAGAGAGAGAAAGAGAGAGAGAGAGAGAGAAAGGAAGGAAGGAAGGAAGGAAGGAAGGAAGGAAGGAAGAAAGAAAGAAAGAAAGAAAGAAAGAAAGAAAGAAAGAAAGAAAGAAAGAAAGAGAAAGTCATATCACAAATATCCCCCAGGGTCTCACTAGGTAGTGCAGCCTGGCCTTGAACTCACTTGTCTAGCACAGGCTGGCCTAAGACTCACAATGATCCTACTGCTTTAACCTTCGGAGTGCTGGAATTATAGGCATACCCCACCATGCCTATCATCACTTTCTGTGGCTTTGGGGGTCCTCTTTTGTGTCTTTAATTGTGCTGACATGGCTGCCTACAGGTACTGAATTAATTCAAAACCTTTACTTTTCAGTCATTTTGACTTTAGAGAAAATACTTCAGGCGAATGGGACAATTGTAATTTAAAGAGCTTGCCTTTCCATTGGATGGTACCCTGGTGCAGTATTCAATACAATTTTATAATAGTTTATAAAGCTCAGTATTTTAGAAGCAAGCAAGAATATTTTGAGGGAAATAATGGCAATGTGCTCTTCAGAGTCATTATTCAGAATACAAGGCACAAACTTAAAGGCCCCCTGTCAGCACTGAATATGTGTATGGGGAGTGACTTGTGTCTGACCTGTTGGTCTGGTCTTGCTAAAAAGTCAGCTAAAGGCTCTGAGGTCAGAGTGTACAGTTTAACTTGGAGGGATACCACAGCCTTGAAGCTACAAGATGTGAGAACATTTTCTGTTCTGGTCACAATGCCTTCAGCTCAAAGAGACCACATACTTTCCATAAACTGTCTTTAGGACTTATCAAGAGAAGCCTTTGTTCTCACTGGGCATAAAAGACAGAACTCTTCAAATATAAACAATGGTTATCAGTCATCTCATGTGTAATGAGGCTTCTTTCATCGATATTCAGCCACATTATTAATTAGGAAACTACAACTATCTCCTATGAAAAAGAAACAATGGCTCAAAACTTCTTTTTCCAATGAGCTCAGAGAAGTAGTAACATAAATGAAGTGAATTTCCATGCATAAAATAAGTTTGTAAAAACTGTATGCACCTTGAGAACATGATGTTGAGTGAAACATGTCTTACGGACAAACATAATTGTCTCTTCTCTTTCAATCACTTTCCCAGTCCTCAGAGTTGAGTAAAAATATAATGCTACTATTTTGATTTATATCTTACATAAGTAAGGGCCAGATACTAGTGAAGACCTACTTATTACTAAATTGCAGATGGAGGAAAGCAATAAGCATGTAGGAGAAAGTGTGGAAGCATTCACAACAATCCAGAAGCTTATAAAGATTGTTAAATTTATTAAAGATATTAATTTTAGATTGTAGTAATATAAGCCATTAAATATTCTATGCTTAAAATGGATTAACATAGGTATACGTAGTACAGCTCATTATTTGATTAAACATGCTAAAAGTCTTATCATTTGCATAGCACATACTTCATTTCTATAGGTAAATGAGTACTAGCTTCTCACAGCCACCATAGCTCTCTAACGGGTGTTTGCTTAGTGAAAGTATTATTTTGGTAATTAAAAGCTTTTGAAGTGATATTTAATAAAATTGTAGCATCTGTTCGTGTTGTAATGTAGATTTTATTATAACTTCTTTCATTTTGAAAAGTAAAAATAAAAGAAAGAAAACAAAAACAGATAGAAACAGGGTAACATACAACAATACATATGCTACAGATTGTCAAAACAAGAATAGCTGATTAATAATAATTGATATATTATCTTGTTTATCATCAAATCTTTGGTGCAGATTAACAGACAGAAATACACTATATTAATAGAGCCAAGTCCAAAAACAACATGATCACCTCAATTGATACAGAAAAGGCTTTTGACATAATCCAACACTCATTCATTGTCAAAGCCCTACAGAAAATTGAAATATCTGGCCTCTACCTCAACCTGATAAAAGCCATCTATGACAATCCAACAGCCAACAAAATTCTAAATGGGGAAAACCTGAAACCTTTTACTTTCAAATTAGGCACAAGACAAGGAATGTCTTTATCACCGCTCTTATTCCATATAGTCCTGGAATCATTAGCTACAGCCATTAGACAAGAGAAAAATAAAAGGAATAAGAATATGCAAAGAAGAAATTAAATTCTCATTATTTGCAAAATGACACGATACCATAGTTGGAGGACCCAAAGAACTCCTAGAATCAATAAACAAATTTAATAGCATAGCAGGTTACAAAATTAATACCCAAAATCCAATAGCACTCCTCTACACAGATTATAAAAGCACTGAGAGAGAAATTAGAAAAATAAAACTCTTTGCTGTAATGTAGATTATACTGTATAAATTATGTACAATCAAATTGACATTATTTTGGTAGCCAGTTTTATGAACTGTTCATATCTGAGTATCTGTAAAACACAAATGCAATTGAGATACATAACACATTCATCACTCCTAATCTCTGGCAAACTCTGATCTCTACCATTACAGA
The DNA here is from genome assembly GCA_004027025.1 of Myocastor coypus. Classification (NCBI taxonomy): domain Eukaryota; kingdom Metazoa; phylum Chordata; class Mammalia; order Rodentia; family Myocastoridae; genus Myocastor; species Myocastor coypus. The sequence continues at coordinate 9,901 of PVJA010009024.1, forward strand.
GTTATCTTCTTAAAAGAAAATCATGCAAGTACACCCAGACAACACAGATTCTTTCAAAGTGAGCTACTGTCACCTATTGCTTAAATTCATTCAGGTGATAAGCTTTAGTAGAACTTGCTGTTGACCAGAGTCCTGGTGCATCTACACACAAATATATGTGTTCTTCTATATTGTTTAGACACATCATACTTTATTCATCATTTTCCATTTTGAGACATTCGGTTTGTGTTAAGATTTATGTCTAGTTGTCCCCCCAAAGCCTCATGCAATCATGGGGTGGGAACTTCTAGAGCATGAGACTTGACTGATGATCCACTGGGATTATGTGTTTTAGTACTGATGAGATTATGGGTCTGAGTACTGCTGGGAATTACAGGTGTGGCCTGAGGTGGATAGGCTAAGGCAGAGAGCCTGATGTAATTTAAAGAGACAGAAAGACAGATTCCTGCTGTTGTTCTCTGCTCCCTTGGTTGGTTGTCTCTATCACCATTTTGTTGCTGTTGTGCTGCCATGAACTGCTGTTCTCTGCCATGTGCCACTCAGCCTTGGAGCCAGCCAAGTATTGACTGAAACCTCCAGTAACTGTGAGCTAAGTAAACCTTTCCTTCCTTCATTTTGGGTGTCAGGTACTTGTCCCAGTAACAAGAGAAAAGTAACTAAGACAGATTGTTTCTAGCATTTTCAGTTTTATAGTTAGGATTTTATAAACATTTATTTGTAGGTTCTTGAGTAAATAGAACAATTCACTTTGGGTAAGTGGTATTGCTGGTGTGTTGGCCAGGAAAACTAACCATGTTGACCTCTTGCAGATAGTGCAAGGACCTCTCCAGGTACCAGTGGGAATGTGTGCCTTTGACATTTCTCGAGTCACCTTCAAGGTCTAGAGGAAGATTGCTGGTTCCCTGCTCCAATGAGTCATATTGAATCCAAAGTATAATAGCACTATCTGTCTGTCTGAAGGTCTGTCTGTGTGCCTGTATGTCTGTCTGCCTGTCTGCCTGCCTGCTTGATTCTGGTAATACTTCTGAGAGAACCCTACTAAGTCTGTATGTCTGTCATTTCTGTTCAGCTCAAGCAGAAGGGGAGTCTGATCAACTCATGTTAATTACTCAGGACTACCATCCAGGGCAGAGGTTAGAATGTTTAAACTCTGCATTACTATTGAATAAATGAGTCAAAGAGTGCAACAGTTTAAGAAATATGCTGCTCCATCTGTGCACCAATACTTGGAAGCATTGTTCATATTGGCTTCCTGGGCCCTACAGTTACCTGACAATTGGCATATAGCATAACAGACCTCACACCCACCTTAGCTAAGTCATGCCTAAGTCCTGACAAGGAGCATGGCCACATAGGCATATGGATGGTCTCTCTGTGGGTGAAAACAACCCTTTATCTGTTCTGCCACTATTTAAGGGTACAAAACACATGAATAGGAAATAGGAAATGGAAATTAATTAGTCACAACCCATAGTCTATTATTGCAGAAAATAGGCCTTTGCTAAGATTATGAAGTTAAAAGTAAAACCAAAATACTTCTTGCATCACAAAAACAGAAAAGGAAAAAAAGTAAAAAAATAAAAATTAAAAAAATAAAAGCCAATTTTCCTAAGAAATCAGTTTGCACCCTCATGAGACTTTGCAGTTTCCACCAACACCTACAGTTTCACTCCTCACTCCAAATGCATCTATTCCCAGCCCATTGAACTGGCTCCGGCTGGCCATTGCCTTCATTCATCTACAGAGGTCATTCTTCTATACCTTCTGTTTCATGGTTAGGTCTATTCTGGTCAGATGGCATCATCTAACATCCAGCTAAGGTGACTGTCAGCAATTCCTTATGATTTTCACATTTTGACTGAGGAAAAACAGGACTACCAACCCTGGCAAATGAGTTGCCATAGCTTTTTCAAAAGTTATTTCACCTAGAAATAACTAAGATGAATAATTCTCATTCTTGGGTGAGGGAAGAGAAAAAGCCCATCTATTACGTAAACTTTCTTGGAGATGCTGGCTTCTACACAGCCACGATGTTTGAGTTCACAAAAGCCATGGTTCCATGCAAACCATCAGCCCCTGGAGCCCTCAAGGATCTCTCTGGTATCTAAGAGCTGCTTCCTGCTTTTTTCTCCATGCTCTAACAGCCACTGTCCTGATCAAGAAAGCTCACAAAGCCACCTTAAACTGATATCTAACTGGCCAGGTAGCATATGTTCTACTGGGATTAACTATTCTGAAAAATGTACCTCTGACAGATGCTGAGTACATGCTATTTACAGGTAGAAGTTCTGTTTGAAATAATATCCAACAAGATAGTAACATTATGTTCTCCTTGGAAAAAAATTATTTCGGTCAAAACTCTGCTGATGGGAACGATCTAGTTAACAAACTGTTTCCTGATACTGTTTGGAAACCTGCTACCAATGACACAAAACAATCATGTCCATAGGCCTAAGGTCCTCTGCGATCCAACTGACTGAAACATCAGTCCCAGCCACTAGACCTACCCCATATGTTCTGCAATCTCAAGACACAGTGGTAGCACCTGTATCCCTACAGCCAGTTTAGGATTCAATGTCTGTGTCACTAGACCTGACTTCTAATTCTCTACCTGTACTGAGGAGAGAATAAAAAATTTAGGTTCCTGCTATAAAAGTTCATCTGTAGATATGGCCCTTCTGGATCAGTGGTGCTGATAATGGACCTGCATTTGTAGGAGATATAACTCAAAAGCTAGATAAAATAAGAAATGTATGCAAAATACAGGCTACAATGCTTTAAAAAATTAAAATAACAATTTTTAACTCTCTCATATAACCCTTGTGCCTGTTCAGTAGCTTTAAAAGTTTCAGAAATCCAGCATGAGATCCACTGAAACATTTACTTATGCTAAACAGCTCAAGCTGAAGAGACAACACATTCAGAGTCCTGCTCTGGTCACTCTAGACACTAAACCAGTCCACATATGGCTGAATCCTGAGCACACGGTTCACAGGACCACTCAATATTTATTTTCCTTGATTTTTGTGTCTTTATAGGATGCTTCCCCAAGTATTTGCTTCCCTTCTCTCTGCTAGCTGGATTTTGCTCCTTAAACTCTATAGACAGTTGACCCAAGGAAATAGAAAAATCCATCAAATACTTGGCCAAGATCTGACACATTTCTGTACAAATGTACAAGACACTTTAGACACTTTCTGAGATCCAGTAAACTCTAATGTTACAGAACAGACAGGCTTAAATTATGTCTTTTCCAGAAAAATAGTTTAAGGAAAATCTCTATAACAAGACAGTCTTGGAGATCTTGGCTAGGCTACATCCTTATGTTACTGCTTCTACTTGGGCTTTGTCCTAGAACATTACATGTGTTATGTCTATCAAAGACTTGCCATGGAAACCAAAAGGAGAAGGAAATTAACAGAGAGTGGTCCCTATACTAGCATACTTCAGTTTTACTTCCTTGTAATAGTTCCTGTTCAAGTTCCAGTTGCTTCTGTCTTTTAGAAATGGCTGGTCATGATGATGCATAGCTGGCCACTTTGACGCACATTGTGTAAACCAATCACCAGCTGTCCAGCCATTCTGCCTCTGTGCTTCCTGCTTGCTTATCCAATATAATCCTTAGACCACCAGAGATCAGGGCCTGGTTTTTTGAGAATGATACTAATCATTGAAGGTCAACATAAATAAATTTGTCTCCAAATCCAAGGTGTCAGTTCGGTGTTTCTATTTGCCTTAACATATCAGCAAACACTATCTTAGGCAATATAGTTAAAAATTCAAGTAGTTTTGTCTTAATTCTATTCTTGTAATTTAAAACTATTTGCTTTATTATATTTTTGTTTCTCAGTGCAAAGTCAAAAACAACTTGTCTGAACCTAGAAACTAGTCCTACTTAGTTCAACTGATATCATGCAAAATCTCTAGATAATTTGGGAGAAAAATAAACATTAGGAAAATAAAATCAATTTTTTATTCTTTCTATTTATCATTTTAATGTTTTGTTCTTAATAAATTTCTACTTTAGAATTTTTTTTAATTTTTAGGCCAGGTCAAATGGTATTTTCATATTTTAATCCAGTTAATCAGTGCCAGTATACAGAAATATAAATGAATTTTGCCCATAATTAGTGATCCTGTTATTTCTAAGAAAATCTTTGTATATTTCAAGCACTTTAGTTAAAAGTACAATTTTATTTTTACCTTTTCAAGTATGTTTTTTCATCATTTTTCTCTCACACTTCATTAGATTGTGTTTTCAACATAATATTGAATAATATTAGAAAGGAAAATTAAAGCATGTAGACAAGATTGCAAAATACACATGCATAATCATATATAATATTGCTTAATTCTTCTGATAAATGTGATGATATACCCACTTTTATTCTTCACATAAGTTTTGTACTTTTTAAACATTCACTCTTACTAGAGATGAGTTTCAAAGAATAAACATGTTGCTTTTACATCGTTTTTGGTTTCTACTTCTTATATTTTCACACCTAGTTTTCACTCTTACTTCCTTTTTATCTCTTTGCTTGGCATTTCCTAAAATGGAACATAATATTTCTCATGTAAGACTTTCAGTCTTTCCTACTGTGGTTATTTATTATGTGTATTTCCAGTCAAGATACAGATTTATCAGTTCTCTATCAATTTGTTGTGGTATTCTGTTGAAAGTATTTTGTAACTTGACTTAGAAATTTTTTTCAATGAACTTCCAGTTATTTTAGAAGATAGATTATTTTAGTTGAAGTTTTTGATTTTTTTTTCTTGATTGTTTATTTCTTTCACCAAGAATGCAATGTTTGTACCTCATCCTCTTTTTTTTTCTTTTCTTTTCTTTTTCTTTTTTATCTTGCTGTATTTATTTGGTACAAGGTCTGGTTGCACAGCATGGAACTAGCTCCCCAGCACAGTCCTCTTCTTCTTTACCACACTTTATTTTGTTGAAATCCACTGAGACTCTGATATTAAAGATGTATTTTTATCCACTTACATGTTTCCAATGCTTTAATTTATAATGTTTGCATTTCTACTTACTGATTTCCATATCTTTAACATCATTTATTTTATCAAATAATTTCAATATCAAACAGATTTTATTATATATTTACATAGTTATTGTATTTTCACATCTAATATTTAAATCATTGTGATTTCTAAAACGATTCACTTCAAAAGTATCACATGATCATAAAAGCAATTCTTATAGTAAACTTTTATTATTAAGTGTTTTCTGACAGAATTCTAAAATAACTAGCATTTGTTTCACAATAATTTGCGGATTGCACTAAAATCTGGAGATTATCTTTTGATTATTCCTTTGTTAAATATTTTGGATTGCACTAAAATCTGGAGATTATCTTTTGATTATTCCTTTCTTAAATATTTTTAGCTTTAATATAGGCATTATCTCTATTTTCATATGAGGCAATGAGCCTTATATAATATCCATGGGATATGTGAGTATTTTTGTCTTAGCAAAAAACTAATGTAGTTGATTTTGGCTGATGTCCCTATACAGAACATTGGGGACTTGGGCTGAAAGTTCATCAAATTTCTAAGTATTTTATAGTGCTGTTTTTACTCATTGCATATGTATGCTATTTGGAAGCCACTTTGAGAATTGACCAGTACTCTAACATTTGAATTTACATTTATAATTTGTGCTTTTTATAATAGGATTCACATGCCCTCTTTGAAGTAAGGTATCTGTAGCTGGAGCATTCTTTAGGAAAGAATGAGAGACTCTGTTAATCCCTTCCTTAACTATGTGGCTTTTTTTTCACATACATTTAACATAAACAAACGGCAACATGGAAATTAGAAATCAGAAACCAAATTAGAAATTGTTTTAACTTTTGATAACTCAGGTTACAATAAGGAGAGATTTGCCTCTTCAGAGTTGAAGAAATATTAATGACAAATAAATATACACAAAAAATTAGCATTGTTACTCATTCAAGAAATTCAACTTAAAACAATGCTGAGATTCCATCTCAAAGTATGGCTATCATGAAGAAATTAATCCATAACAAGTGCTGGAGGGACTGTGGGGAAAAAAATAATCCTTCTCCACTGTTGGTGAGAGTATAAACTGCTATAATCACTATGGAAATTGTATGGAAAGCCCTAAAAATCTAGGATTAGAGGTGCCATGCAATGTAGCTATTCCCTTCCTAGATATTTTTCCAGAACTGAGAACATCATATCTCAGCACTAGATATGCACCATATTTATAGCAGCACAATTAGTCATAGCTAAATCTTGGGGAAAACCCAAATGATCATCAACTGAGGAACAGTTTTAAAAGATGTAGTTTTATACTTTTTGCTCCATTTTGCAATGGAGTTACTCAGCTATTAAAAAGATAAACTCGAGGCTTTTATAGGTAGTCATAAAGTTCCTATTATTTTGTTTATTGAAATTCAGTGTTGTGCTCAGTGTTTTTTTTTTCCTGTCTTTTAATTAGACTAAGCACCTGCTAAGGCAACATAGGGACTGAGGTTCAATTCCTGGCACCATAGGCCATGCCAGTCCCACCCTGAGGGGCACTGACCCAGCCACTGAGACTCAGTGTGGTGGGACATGACTATAATCCCAGGTTGAAAATAGGAAAACCACTATGAGTTCAAGCTGTGAAGTAAGACCCTATACCACATACAAAAAATAATAAAACATAAGTAAATAAATAAACAAAGATAATGTAAAAAAAAAAAAAAGATTTTTACACTTACAGACCTAATTGTCACTATTGTCTTTTCCAGAAAAAAAAAAATAATTGGCTTTCTTGGCATTCTCTCTTACTCTAGTGATACCCAGTTCTAGGTTCATATGTTAATTTATGGCTGCCACCAAGAGTGCCATAGGGGTGGAGCCACATAGAGTTCACAATTTGCCACAGATTGCTTCAGATGTTCCATATGGAACTAATAGGACTCCATGTTTGTCCTGCTGGGTTTTGGACTTGTTTTGGCCCCAGTGGTTTGAGTCCTCCTGTGTATACCTTTTGAAGGGGCAAAATTTATCTTCTGCCTTTGAATGTTTGATGTACATAATTTTTCATTTGTGTGGGTACTCACAGTTGAGAGTTTGCCTTGGATCTGGAGGAACCTTGTGACTTGGACTTTTCAGCAATGCTGAAACTGTTCAGACTCTGGCAACTCTTAATGATGGACTAAAATGCCTTCCACAGAAAGAGATGTACATGGGTGTCCAGGAGCGGAATGTTGTGGTTTGTATCTAGTTGTGCCCCCAAAGCCCCATGTAAATCACGGGGCTGTCAAGCTTGAGGCTTGAGCAGTGGGGCTTCAGGGGGCATGGCCAAGAGAGGCACTAACCTTTAAACTAACAGCACGTGCTGTCAGAGCCCCCCACACACACCAGGCGGCAGTTTCGAGTGGAGGCATGGATCAGATCATCCTGGACACGGCAGAGCCCCAGCCCCTCCTCCAGTCCCTATAAAGCAGGGGCAGCATCTTGAAACCTTCAGTAACTGTGAGCTAAATAAACCTTTTCTCCTCTAAGCTTGTGTGTCGGATATTTGTCCCAGCAACGACAGAACAGTAACTGAAACAGTTAGTAAGACAGTTCCAATAATTAATACATTGCATATTGATGTCTTCATGGTGTTTGTTCAGAGTACAAGTGCAGACTTGATTCCTTGTCTAAACACTATTAATACAAATCTTTCTTCTGATTGAACTAAGAGAAAGTAGCTATGTGTATAATTCAATAGTCCATAATAGTAGTGGGTTATCAGCAGAGCTGGTGATGTTGGAAGCTGTTGACTTGAGCTTTTTATAGCTCAATATATTAATCTGGCTTTACTTTTTATACCTCGTGGTTAGATTTTTCTGCTGGGTGGTTAAGACCAAGGTAAAACAAACCTATCTACAATGAGGACTCAGGACATGGGAGTACCTGTACTGTAACATACTATAACTCAATGGTGTCCCAAATTTTCTGCACAAGATTATGCAGCCACAGAGGAAAGTGACTGACAATGTATTGTATCCCTAAGGAGAGTCACCTAAAGAGAAAACATTCTCTCAGGCTTTCACAGAGTGCAAAATTTTCAAGCAATGGCCATGACTCTTCCAGCTGGCTGATACCGACAATAGATCTACAAACAGCTGTACATGATTTCAGGGTAAATCTTGAGGGAACATGAATGATCTTGTCAGATACAAAAGTTAATAGCCTGTTTTGAAACTGTCTCGTTATTTCTTTGTCATTAAAGTAAATAAAAATAAAATTAATAATCATATACAGAATAATTTTGGCCAGGATTAATACCAATAAATCTTAACTATTAATATTTTGACCCAGATATATTCTGCATAATACAAAGCCCTAAGGAGAACTGACCACTTGTTTGTTGGAGAATGCAGACTTAATGTGTGTCTGAACAATGAGGCATCCAGACTCAGGTATGTCCTAACGTCATGAATTTGGAATTATTGAGAAATGATCTTCTGATGCAGCTATTTTTAATGTAGTATGTCTATGTTATCTAAGAGTACAGCCCTAAACATAGTTCTCTATATAAATGACAGTTTAACCTCAAAAAGTCAGAGGAAAATATAATAATCTAGGCCAAGAATTTAGGCCAAGCGGGACTAAAGGACTTACGATTTATTCCAAAATGCCTGACTTATACAGAATTCTTGAACATACAAACTTAAAATTTGAGTATATCAAAATACTACACTCATAACATATTTTAAAGGAAATGATAAGAACTGTTTTTATGCTAATAAAATTATATCCCTGAGGTTGTAAGAGCTACTAATCTCAACCACGTATTTTTAATTCCCCAGAGTAGTTATTATCTTGTGATAAGTATGTAGTAGATTCATTTTGCTACTATAGTAGAAGTCTGTTTTGTGTTAGAAAATAAAGCGCCATCATCTAGATAGTAAAATCAACTAAATAGCAGTCTCACTGTCTTTTCATGAACTCAGCTGACATGTAAAATATTTTTCTAGCTCACTAGTGACTTCTTTTAACTTTCTCCATTTATGTCAACATCACTTTGGAGAAATATAAAGCCAGCCGGCTCAATTTCACTGAACTCTCAACATGTAGCTGACAAGACACTATTCTTCATGTTTTTAGATATTCATGTTTCCACACTTTTATAATACAATATGCAGCTAGAGTAAGAAAAGCACCAATTAATCTCTGGAGATAAAACAGATTTTCTAAAGCAAAAGGTCATACAATTTTACATTCTGCAATGTTCTTCATTATTTTTGGATTATGCAATAAATCCTATTTCTAAATTTTAATTTGTTTTATAAAGTTTGAGGGAATGTGTATTTGATTTTGGAAAACTGAGAATGGCTTTAGGTATTTCAGACTGCCATGACTACAATCCAAGGAATTATAGTCTTAAAATAATGTCAGGAATATTGAAGTAAAAAGGTCAAGAAATTTAAAACTATTGTTCAAGTATGAGGTAGTGCTGTTCTCACCAGGAGACACCATGAATAAGGTGATGTACCTGAATTTCCAAGTGAGAAACTTGAATATGAAGCCCATAAGCTACTAGCAAACTTTTACATCTCTCATCTGTTAAAGCCCATATGCTTACTCACTACTCCTGCAGGGCCAAATTTCATTTCTAATTTGCATTTCACATTTTTTGGAAAGTATCTATTTTTCTAAAATGTTGCACAAGTATCCTGCCATGGTTGAATTTAAACTGGAAATGTCAAGCAATAGAATTTTCTAGCCTCTTTAGTGTAGGAAGAATTTTTCCAAGGAAGAAATTGTGATAAAAGCCAACAGAAACTAATGTGCTAGTGAGAATTTCTAAATCACTGAATTTAAAAGAAAGTTAAAGGGCTGGCCAAATAGTTCAGCAGATTAAAGCACCTCCAAGCAGATACAAGGGCCAGGGGTTCTATCTTCAAGCCTGCCGTACCAGTCCCATCCTCGGGATGAAGTGAGAAGCCAATAGAGACTGGGCCTAGTATTGAGACTCTGAACACCCTGTGGAACCTTCATATATATGAAAGTTAATAATGTAATAACTGTTTTTATTGAAATAGTTTTCTAGAATTATACAAATAAATGCTTATAAGTTAAATTAAAAAGTTTACAAAAGAGAAATCTGTCTTAGTTCTGAGGACTAAAGATACAAGATTAAAGTTAAGTGATATTGGTTCTTGTGAAGTGTTGTTAAGGGAAATCTTTTTCCTTTTTCTGATATATACATATCTTATTTAACAGTAATATTTAAGAATATATATGTTTTCTTACCAATAAAAGGATGTGCCATCAGAGGTTTTCAGAAATGAATAAATATCTAGGTCCAATTTATCTCTTTGAGTAAAATAAGTTACCAGTCATGGTTGTCACTTATAATTATTGTGTCACCTAAGTGACTACTCCACAGAGAATTGGTGACATTTTGAACTTCTGCTTTTGTTTGTTTTTTTGTTTTGTTTTGTTTTGTTTTGTTTTGTTTTGTTTTTTGTCTTTTTGAGACAGGGACTTGCTATGCAGTTCAGGCTAGCCTTGAGCTCACTTTTGTAGCCCAGGCTGGTCTCAAACTCACACCAATCCTCCTGCCTCAGCCTCCCAAGTGCTGGGATTACAGGCGTGAGCCACCATACCCGGCTAACTTCTGCTTTTGGATACCAGAGTACATTTAGCTTTAAAGTAGGAAAATCTGTGTTGGTGATTCAATGTAAATGATGCCCATATCTGGTAATGTATTTACTTCAGATCAGGAGCTTGCTGAACATATACTAAGAGAGCTGAGAAAGAGATTAATATTCATAGAATAAATCACCATCGCCCTCTGGTCATTGAATGCATTGCCATGGTTTCTAGAGCATTTATATAAAATGGCTACTTTATATTCTGTGTTCTTATTAATGATCCAGTTATACATGTGTTTGAAGACTCATATGTGGACAAACCTGTAGACTCATTCTGAGCTGCTGGCCAGTTGATCAAATTATTTGACACTTTAAATAAAGGAGGGTTGATCTGACTGTTGTTTCGTTACGTGAAATAGGTGCTAAGTATATACCTGGCATATTTTCTTTTGGAGGATTGACTCAATTTCTTGCACAGGGAACCAGGATGGACCGGTTTGCAACAGTCAGTGCTTTATTTCTAGATAATGTTAACTTTCCAATGATTTCTGAAAGATTATCTAGAATTTCAAAATAGAATATTATTTTTTGTTTTATTTAGTGAGTTTTGAAATTTTTCAGCCTTAAAATACACATGTATTGTAAAAGTTTAAACCTGCACTGTGTTAATTATGTAAAACAAGTGTTTGCATAATTGATATTTCAAAGCCATATAATATAATTTATAATCAACTGTTTATACCATCAATAACATTATGCATGTGTAGTCCATTTTCCCTACTATTTTACTTTATATTATTTTTACCTTATAAAATTTTGATATCAAGCCGGGCGTGGTGGCTCACGCCTGTAATCCCTGCACTCAGGAGGCTGAGGCAGGAGGATTGGTGTGAGTTCGAGACCAGCCTGGGTACAAAAGTGAGCTCAAGGCCAGCCTCAACTGCATAGCGAGACCCTGTCTCAAAAAGAGCAAAAAAAACAAAAATTTTGATATCATTGTGTAGAAAGAATAAGTATTTATAGTATATGTTGACTATCTGAAAATTTTATCTTACATTTCAAAATAAACTGTCATTTTCTTTCAAATATTAGATAAATGTATTTAATGCTTTTATCCTAAACTTTATAAGACTTTCAATCAGTTTATAATTGAAGAGTATTCTCTCATGCAAATTAGGTAATACTTTTGTATAAAAAACAGGGTATTTGCTATGTGGTTTCTAGAGTCACACTTGCAGGTATTTCGTTCTCCTATAATAATTGTTAAAAATCTCATAAAATATATAAATAGATAGAACTTTATTTTCCTCAAAATATACTTAGCAAAAATAAACAAATAAATGAATTTGATAGACTTTGATTATCTATATCTATAAAATCCTTGACCAGAATTTATGAAACAATTTTTTCTAAGATCAGCATATTTATAATTGTTTGTCTAAATTTAGACTTGAAATCTCTTTTGGTATAAAATTGTTAACTTATATTGATAGATTGGGTAATCTTCAAATAATATGGTATATTTTCCAAATAAAATCTTTCTGTAAAATACCTAAAACCTTTTCTTAAATTTTCCCATTGTGTTTGTGTTGTATTCTTTGAATTAACAATTTACTTTATTACTAAATATGCAAATTTCATACTGCAATGCAATATCGGTTTCATTATGCTTGATTTTTCTGCATATACATCCTGTCATCCCTGTATTATCATTTTGTTATTATCTCATCTTATCCTTGTCCTGGTCCTTCCCCTTTCCCTCCTCCACCCTTCCTCTCCGCCTCCTCTTTCATCATCATCATCATCATCATCATCATCATCATTATCATTTTTTTTTTTCGGTACTAAGGATCAAACTCAGGACCTTGCACTTACCAGGTGCTTTATGCCACTGATTGCCTCCTCAGGCCTCCATTACTTCAATTAAAGTTTTTCAGTTATAATTTTAAATACTTCTTGTATTAAAATATTTTTTAAAATTTTTGTAGTAACTGAAAATAAGTCAGATTTGTTTTCCTGTGTAATTGATATTTAACTCTTTTGCATCTTTCCAATATCTCTGTATTTTTCTGTTCACTTTTTCTGATCCTGTCCTCTCTTCATTAATATGATCTTCATTGTCACAGTTTGCTTATCTTAATACCTTTGTAACACTTTTAGAATCACAGAAAAATTTCTGCTCTACTAATTTTCATATACCATGTGCACAACTGCTCTTAATATCCTATATTCGTGTATTGGTTCTCATAAGCTATGAACAGATATAAATGTAGCTATATTTAACCATTCCTTCTCTATCTGTCTATCTATCTATCTATCTATCTATCTATCTATCTACTCTCTAGTGGTGCCCATAGTTTAGTGATATTTGCTTATGTCTTACCAAATTTGCTTTATCTTCAGTAGAATTGCATGTAGGGCAGGATACCATATGACATTAAGCTACAGGGTCTCCTCAGAATATTCTTAGCTGTGATTATTTTCTTGTTTTTGCTTAAGTTTTATTTTTATTCGTAGATAGACCCTCATATTAAAACTGTCCTCACATACAAACGATTTGAAAAGTTTAGACTTGACTTATGACTAAAGTCTTAAGCTACAAAATTGAGTACCAGCTACTTTTGCAACTGTAAAGACCAGTGATGTGAAAAAAGCAAAAGTGCATCAGTCTGTGCCCACATAAGTATATTTGTGGCTGTGATTTTGATCAACACTAATTATAAATGTGGTCATTGGTTTATATAGTTTCTAAGATTACCATTTTCAAAGTGATCCCTAAAATGCTCAAAAAGCAGCAAAGGCAGGAAGAAGGTGCAGAAAATAATCCAAGTTAAAAAGAAATAAATTCTGAAGAATAGGACAGTGGTGTGTGTGTGTGTGTGTGTGTGTGTGTGTGAGAGAGAGAGAGAGAGAGAGAGAGAGACCTAGCTCGCCCCTGTATACAGCTCACTGCAATACACCATTTCTACAGTCTTACAGAGAATAGGTTTGTGTAAGAAATCTAGTATTGCTATAAGTTACGCAAATAAGTACATAAAATCAACAGCATTAGGTGAGGTAGAAGTCTATTACTAGTGTGGATAAACGGCAGGTTTATAGTTTGTCTGAGTCTATAATTTGTGGAAAAACCAGGGCTATAAATGTAGAACTCCTAAAGGATAATCTAACAGTTAGTGGCAATGGTGAAAGCTTTTATGCCACTAAGAGGTGGTTGCCCAATTTTAAAGCAAGAACTTGAATTCATAGAATAACTAGGAATGGTGATGCACTTAGCATTGATAAATTGATTGCAGCGATTACATACACCACTTCAAAAGAACGACAAAAGAATGTTGTCCTTATCATGGACAACGCTGCTACTCACCCATGAGATTCCAAAGAGGAAGGGAGTACCAAACCAGTACGGCACATTTCTTTTGAAATTACAAACAATTTTAAAATGAACAAATGGACAAGCTATAAACATTTATAAAGAAGACCCACCCAATTAGAGAAAAAGACCATCATTGCATTCACTTGCTTAATATCAATGTCATGTCATAACACAGATCAGTGTTAAAGGAAAGACAGAAATGGGCAATTTTAGACAAACTTATGTTTTTTTAAAGTTGGAGAACTAGTCAGCCAGAAGCAGATTGTAATGGGTGACAGACTCTCCCAACGAGAGAAAGGACACTAGAGAGCCAGATTCCAAATGTTCCTGTGAAAGAGGAATCTTCTTCCAAACAACAAACTCCTTCCCATTCATCCTCCCTTCCTGCAAGCAAAATATGTCAACTTGGTGAGTACAATATGGAATTGCTGTTTTCAGTAAACTAGGTACATTTAAAAACTACCTAGTGACTATGAATACAGTGGAAAAATTATTAGTGTTCCACACTAATAAATATACACATCATATGACATTTCTATTACAAAACGATTAGTGAAAGTGTGCTTTGTAAGTCTTTAAACACATTATGAGTACTCCTATTATTTCTTATGGGGAAAATGGTCTTGACTATTTTGGGTGTAACTTAAGTTACACCAGCCCACACAAGTGAATTGAGTTCATAAATGAAGGGCCTACAGAACATGTTTGTAATACCTAGGGATTACAATCTCATGTCAGTATACATGTAAGTTACTTTTATTTACATTCCCTTCTACTTCTTGCCCTCCAACCACTTCTTAGTCCCTTTCATATTTGCAAGTATTTATTTATTTATTTATTTATTTATTTATTTATTTATTTACTTACTTACTTATTTATTCATTTGGTACAGTGTTTAGTGACACAGTTCAGACTTATACTGATCCTCTTGTCATAGCATCCCCACTGCCGGGATTACAAGCCTGTGCCACCAGCTCAGTGTTGGCCGGCATGGCACACTATGGGGCCGGCACAGTATGTGGTACTGGACATCACATTTGGGTCCTTCTGCTTGTCAGGCAGGTACTTACTCCACTGAACTATCTCTGCAGCCCCTATATTTGTATATTATTTATCTTCACTTTAATCTTTGTTTTATTTTGTCTGTAATTTCTTTACTAAAGTCAAACATATCATGAAAGTTGATTAATTGATTGATTGATTGATTGATTTTTGCAGAACCAGGGTTTGAACTCACAACTTTGCAGTTGCCAGGCAGGCACTTATGCCACAGAGCTATCTCCCTGGCCCTTGAAAGTATATTTTAAAAATAAAAATATATTATATAATTATTTTTACCAAAAACCATAAAGTATAATTGTTTCTGTTATCTTTATTGAATAGACTTAATTAAATGAACCCCAACTGTTTCTAATTAACATCTTCACAATACAACTCTTCATTAATATACTGTCTTCATCACATTTGGAAAAGTGAATCTCAAGTGAAATTCAACAGATGTTCTAGTTTAAATAACATCCATCAAACACTTAGCATCTATTTAATTTTTAAACTCTAACTCAGCAAGGAAAAAAATTAACTAATATTTTGGAAAATATATAGGTACCTAATATGTAATTTTTCATATTTACAGTTTTCTCATATATATGCAGACATTTATTTTTTTGTCTTTTTTTTTCAAGTTTCAATTTTTTATTGTTTAAATTTAACAATGGTTATATTGCAGACATTTATTAAATGTAATTTTTACTATGAAAGTATGTAAAACAACAAGCTTATGTTAATATGGGCCTTATTCAGTTAGTTTTACCATTGATTTTAGTTTTCATCACTTCAGTATATTTTAGATTGTTCACAAACTTTTTCTTCATAACATTTGTCTAAAAATCTACATTTTATTCGCAGGAAGATCATTTATGTTCCATTATGTACCAAGTGAAATTTGCACAAAACTGATCAGTAGCTTAGTTATTTTCATCTGTAAGTTAGTAGCTCAGCTGTTTTGAGTTCTTCTTAGTTTCATATTCTTAGTAAAACTTATCAGGAACCATTTTTAGTGTAAAATTAAAATTAAATAATTCTAATAATCAAAGTCATTACAATCATGATGCAGTATACCCACAATTATTTACCAGTAGTTAAACATTTGTATCAAGATAAATTATTTAATACTGTCAAAATTATATACTATCCACAAAATAATTGAGCCTCATTTTGATTAGAAAAGTTCTATTCTTCAAGTGCGAAATTATGGAAAATTGTATTTTACAATACTTTAAAAATATTACAGTTGTGTTTGCCTTCCAATATAATTAACTGGCATAATGGAGTAAGGAGGAATACTTTTAAAGTCATTATGTTATCATATATAATATATATAAAATGTATGTAATATATCTGATATATTTTATATATTTATCTAAATACATGTATATATCCTGACACCAGTGCATTTTATGAAAGCATTACGAACATATTTGTTAATCAATGTGTATATGCTTGAATGCCAGATATACAACCCATTTGTTTAAAATTAGCCAAAGTTTAACTAGTTCAGAGGTTAATCTTTCCTTGACTAATGTGTCTAATATTTACTATTTCTTGGATTTAAGAAAGTTAATTACCATAATTCACAGAAAGCAAGTAGAACAAAGCAAGAGACATACTATACGTTAACTACATTAGCAACAAATATAATCATTCAGTCATCAGAGAATTTCTGCTCTATTCTTTTGTTAACTTATTCTTGAAAAGTATGAA
The DNA here is from genome assembly GCA_004027025.1 of Myocastor coypus. Classification (NCBI taxonomy): domain Eukaryota; kingdom Metazoa; phylum Chordata; class Mammalia; order Rodentia; family Myocastoridae; genus Myocastor; species Myocastor coypus. Next base: position 26,650 of record PVJA010009024.1, read on the forward strand.
TATATTGTCTGGATAAAATTTAGACAAAATGTAAGACTTGTTAGGACACTGGTTCTCTATCGCTTCTCGGCCTTTTGGCTAAGATCAAGTGTAGGACACTCGTTCTCAACCTATATCTTAGCTCCTAGAATCAAAAAGTGAGTTAAAGGACACAAATTTAAGATATTTTATATATTTGATACCAAAATTATTTCAAATAATCTAACAAAAATTCCTTTTATTCATGATTAAGGAATAATTATTTAAATGCCACTCAGAACCTGATGAAGTTGAGAGTGGCAGTGAACTTGGCTAATATTTGACTATTTCTTTTTTCAAGTGGATCTTGAAAATGATAATTAAGAGAAACTTTGAGTAAAGTTTAGATTATACCATTAAAACATGTAATTCTATGTCCTTCCCTTTTTCAGGAAGTTGTTTCATTGAAAGAGAACTGGGAGTTGGATCTAGTTATATGTCTTCATCATTCATGTGACTAAAAAGAGATAGAAGAATAGATATTGGAATATAATCATCCTCAAAAGTGATAATTACTAGATAATTGTTCTCCATTTAAATACCAGCTATAATCAAATGAAATTATTGCCATAAGAAATTATACTTAGAAAATAACATCTCTTCTTTGCATAATATTTAATAACATAAATTAAATACTTTATGGTACAAATACTCAACCACTGGCAACTAATATTGGTATAATGTGCTATGATTCTAATAGTTAACAAATGATAGTGGTGAAAACATTCTAGAAAATTTTATATTGTTACACTAACAACATTGTATTTTCTTTGTTCATACATGTGATATACATTATATACTCTGTTAGTTCTGTTTTCCATAAAGTAATTAATATTTATTGATTTTTCTCATGATTGAAAAACACATAGGAATTTTAATAGAATGGGTTAAGTGAATGTATATCTTATAGGAAGGAGTAATCAATTGAAATGCCTTTTCATGATTTATCTCATAAAATTTGAACATTGGAAAGATGGTACTGGACTACCATAGCAACTATAATGAATATTCATGCGACTAAAGCAATCTCTGAAAATGTATAGATATATGAGAGATGGTGTGAGCTTCTGTACATGTATAATAAGACATTGATTCATTTAATTATGGTAAGCTAGCAGTCCCTCAGTCTGCTATCTACAAATTGGAAGCCCAGGAAAATCAGTGGTGGAATTCAAAATCATAAAGGTGAACAAATGCTGGTGAGGCTGTGGAGAGAAAAACAAAAACAGAGAGACTTCTTCATTTGCAGTGAGTTTGTAGACTGATACAAGCACTAAGGGAATCAGTGTGGAGTTCCCTCAAAAACTAAAACTACCAATTCAATTTGACTCAGTTATTTCCTGTCAAGGTGTCTTCTCAAAAGAGGAAAGGTATCACACCACAGGAAACTGTTCATGGCATGCGTAACTCATAAGCACAACATCTTGAAAAACAGCCTCGTGTCCAACAACAGATGAATGGATAAGGAAAACGTGGTAGTTACATACAATGGAATAAAGTCTGCCATCAAGGATAAACGATTTGATTTTAATAGAATGGATTTACCTTGAGAATGTAATATTAAACGAATTAACTCAGATACACAAGTTTAAATAACATAAAGTTTCTCTTATACAGAAGACTATATATACTACATTTTAAATAAAAGAAAGGTAATTGGAAAAACAAAAGGGAAAATATTGTAATATAGCCTAGACAATGTACGTAAAATGTACTCTGACTTAGTACCATTGCTTACATATTTTATGTGTTCCTTGGCCTGTTACTCCAGTTTTTTATTTATATAAATGACAATTAACTTTATAAGATGTTTTAAATAAATAATGAGAAAATGGAAAAATCAAAGAATGTATAAAGAAGGTGAAAAAAGAACTGGGATACGATACAAATTTGAACCAGTTCCCTACACTGAAAGTACTTACCCTATACTGTAAACAGGTACTGTACTTTTTTTAAATTATGAAAAAAAAAAAAAGGTGAATCTTATACCTTACTAAATACAGTGAAGAAATGGAATGGTATTCAAATATAATGGAGAGACAAGAAGAAATTTCAAAGAACAGAACAAAACAGTTTCTGAGGACATCAAAACTTAATTGCTAAAATTACAGAACAAAGACTTCTGTCTAGTGTTCTGGTAGCAGGCAAGAATCTGTAGTACTTCACTGACTTTAAGCAACCCTGGCATGTTACTTAAAACTGAGATCTGATTTTTGGTTTGTATGGTTGTTGGTAATTTGGTGTACATGCCCATGTATAATAAGTGCAAACAATCTTTATAATATGTGCATATATTTATGCTAATGAAAATTAGTGGGGCCTGCGGCTTAGCTCAGTTTGAACCCCAGCTCCACAAGCCTTACCCGACCCACACGTAGGGCAGCCTGAGCAAGCTAAAAAAAAAAAAAAAAAAAAAAAAAAAAAAAAAAAAAAAAAAAAAAAAAATTAGCTTTACAGCTTAAAAACAAAAACCTAAATGCCAGAGAGTCAATAGTGTACTTTCAAGTCTGAATTTGCATGTCTGAAGAACAGAAGCACTAATGGCCAGTAAAGACTGATTTTTCATCTGAAGCAGTAAGAGTGTAAATTTAACCATCTTCTGCTCTCATCTTTAAAACTTAGCAAAGAAGCAGAAGTGGGGAAAAAAAAGTGGATTGTACTAATTTTGCTAATGGAAATGAACTAGTGTTGACTCTTGATAATTGTATCATTTTTTGTGTAAAATTCAACAATTTGAAGAACTAAAGGAGCAATATTTCAGAAAGATTTGTGCTACTTTGGAGGTCTAATAAATCTAAAACTTCCAAAATATAGTTCAAGTTAAAGGAAAGATAGCTAAATATTTTAGACAAACAAAATCGGAGAAAACTTACATTTAACCTGCAATAGCTTCTGTCAAGTTGTCCCCAGAGTCTCATGGGTTCAAAGGTGGAATTTCTCAAAGTTGGCTGGATTTAGAGTGTGTGATCCCAAGATTAAGTGCGTGATGCGGGATTCCATGGAGTATTATTACTGAAATAGCAATTATATTCTAGAATATATGAATAGCCTAAATTTTTATATACATATTCCAACTAGCTTTTAAAATACATACAATAATACATCTAAGAATAAATATGTAAAAATAAAATTATATTTAGATATCTAAACTACTTTCTCAGGTAATATTTAAAATCTCTTCAGTATCCCTGCTACACGTATTATACATATTAGCATATACATATATATATATATATGTATATATATATATCAACAATATATAGGCTGAATTTTCTAAGCTTATTAAAATGTAGAAATATTTAAAAAGAAGGTAGTAATTGTAAATTTCATATTTATTTTTCAGTCATAGGTGAACAGAACAACTGCTTATTATCTTCTTCCTGAGTTACCAAGCAATAATAAAAATGAATTGCTCTGGGAAGATCAAGATATATAATCTTGTAAACTGTTATGAAATACAATGTTCTGTCTGCCAAGAGACCATAGGCCTGTTAGTTAACTGCTCTGAAATGCGTATTTTTGCCTTAAAATGTAGGTACACTTAGCTCAATTTTTTATTAAAAGTAAATATGGAAGGGTCAGGGACATAGTTCAGCGGCTTAAGTGTCTGCCCAGCAAGCGCAAGGTCCTAGGTTCAATTGCTAGTGCCGCAAAAAAAGCAAAATAAAAAATACTTAAAATAACCAAATGAGTAAACAAAAGTGAACTTATAAAAAGTAAAATTTGTAATTATAACTTGGTTTTTAATATTGTAAATATTATTTTAAATATTACAATAATATAAATAATTAATATTCTGAATATTTAATATTATTACTAAGCTGATAGATATTTATTAAAAGGAAGGAAACTGGTATTTTTGCACATTCATTACTTCCTGGTTTTAAACACTAGCATGGCAATAAAATGAAATAAAAAATTCAGCTTAGAAGTCTGTTCTATACTTGAAAATTATACCAAAATACCTTCTGCTATCCCAACTTATTGTTCTGTTAAGTATCCATAATTCTTCTCAGATCTATCTTCAGATTCCTTCAATTTCTGTAAATAGAAATTTTTTAAAATTTATTCACTATTTTTCTTCTTGTAGTCCATTCTATGCTACACATCAGAGACTTTTCAGCAATGTAGGTCTCATCTCAGAACTTTGATACTTTTTCTTTCCATGTGTGGAGCATTCTTTACCCAGTTGCATGGCTTATTTCACAATTTACTTCTCAGGAAGATCTTGACATATATATATATGTATATATATATATATATATATATATACATATATATATATACATAATCTCCCATGTAATTTAAGCAGATTTGTTTTATGTTTTTCTAATAAATTATATTTTATGAAATAGTTTAGTTGCTTAATTATTATTCCACTCATTTAAGTTCTTTACTGGAATATATACCAAGTATTAAACAGTACTTGGTACAGAAGAGATTAATAAATATCTAGTGAATAAATTAATCAGGAAAGTTTTCTCTTATAATAATATTTTTATATATTTAGCACAGATCATACAGTGTCTCACTATGCAGTTTGGACATAGTAACCCTCCTGTTTTCAGCCTCCCAAGTTCTGGGATTGTAAGTGCATGCCACCACGTCCAGCCTTAGCACGCCTTATTTCCAAAGCTCTCTGAAGTTACTAAAGCAAACATTTCTGAAAAGGAACTCATGTCATGGACATTGTTTGCTTTTTCTGTGTTAAAGCATCTTTGAATTCTTGATAATACAATGAATGCTTTTAAAGCAAAACAAACACAACTAGCCAAGATTTAAAAAACATTACTATCCATTATGCACTAATAGAAGTGCTGTAAATTAGATTTAAAATGAACCTAACAGCTCAATGAAGAAAATTATATCATTATTAAATTTTAAACCACGACTTTTGAACAGAAAATTGAGTAAAACAACACTTCTATATTGTAAAATTTAAAAATTTTAAAGTAAGACTCAGAATACAAGATGGGCTGATTTTAAGTTAAGCTTACTCAAGAGGATTTAGAGATAGATGCTGAAATTAGATAGAGATGTTGGTACTTCTAAGTTTCCTGTCCTATGATCACTTCAGTGATACTCTCAGTTGGCTTAAATTCGTGACTAATTTCTACCTGAAATGAGACAAGTATCTGGCATGAATTTTATTTTTTACATAGATTTTAGGACATGTGCATTAGAAATTTTGCAATTAAAAGTATCTTATCTAACCTTTTATGTGGTACATAACTTCCACCACATATTTTATAGCCATCCCCTGGAAATATGGACCCTTTTAAAAATAGTACCTCTATCTAATTTTTCTCTAGGACTGTAGAAACTTAACTCACATACTAAAAATTAACAAAAACACTTGACCTAATCACATTGATAAACTTTCACTTTCAGCTCATTGATATCATTCCACCAGTACACTCAATATTTAAATCTGTTACCAATATTGTAACAGTATTGGCAAAAGTGTGTTATGACTATTTCAGTGATTTGATCATAACTTTATATTATACTAGTAATCTTTCTACATAAATATGGAAGTCAAGTGATCATTTTTTTTTTAATTTTTAGGGAAGGGTATTTCAAGTCTCACGACTAGATCAGACACTTAGTGATCTGCCTGTTTACAGCCTTCCAAGGGCTGGGATTGCAGGTTCACACCACCATGTACAGTTTCAATTGCCCTCTCAGTGAGCTCCAGGGACTAGGTCAGCAGGGCAGGCGTGGGATCGAACACCTGGCCCTTGTGCTTGCTTGCAGGTGCTCTAATCCTCTGAGCTATTTTGCCAGCCCTATGACAGAAAATTTGTCGTAGTTAACTGTACCAGAAATATTGACATTATATGTAGACTGAGAGAGAAAGACCAATTTTTCTAGAAAACAGAAATAAATATTTGAATTCTCACTTTTGGGGCAGTATTTTTCTATTTGATATCATAGCCTGCTTCTAAGATTTAGTTGTTCAAATTGTACTGCTATAAACATGAGTGTCATTGCACTGAATGATATATAAAAATGTTTGATGCAATACCTTTAGGGGGAGTAGCTGGATCCAGTTTAATTTCCAAGTTTATATTTTTGCAATTACTTGGCAAGTGCTTATGCCACTGTGTTAGCTCCACAGCTATATATAAAGTTTGAAATTGTGGTCATTTTGACTTTATTGGTTCTACTTTTGCAGGTGCATTCTGATTATTATAGAACAGTAGTATTTTTTACTATATATTCATCAGACTGAGGATTAATAGCTTAATATATAAAGAACTTAAAAATATCAGACTTCCCATAATAAGACCCAAACAATGTATATTTAAATGAAATGTAAAGCACTTTTCAGAAAAAGCAGAAATGGGCAATAAATATATAAGGAAATGTTCAACATCCCTGACCTTCAGAGAAATACTATTTGACATCATACAGAGACTTTGTCTAACTCCAGAAAGAACAACTCATCAATGTATCAAATAACAAATGCTTTTCAGAGGGCTTGAGAGAGTAATATTTTATAATGTTGGTGGAAATATAAACTAGTAAAACCATTATGACAATTAGTATGGAGATTCTTCAAAAATATAAACTTGGAAATTAAACTGGATCCAGCTATTCCCCCTAAAGGTATTGCATCAAAAAATTTTTATATATCATTCAGTGCAATGACACTCATGTTTATAGCAGAACAATGTGAACAACTAAATCTTAGAAACAGGCTATATGCCCATCAGTAGATAAATGAATTTTTAAAAAGTATTTGCACACAATGGATCACTTTTTCGCATTAATAAGTATAAACCGGAATTATTTGTAGGAAAGTGAATGACAAGAAAACCATAGTGTCAAGTGAAATAAATCACACACATAACCTTAAATATCACACTATTTCTTTTATATGAGACAGACATAATACAAATAAATGGCAAAAGAAAACTTGGATTCTAGCAAACAAGATGTTACCTCTTTGACGATTTGTAAAGAGAATGATATCAAGAGATGAAGAGGGATTTATGGGAGAGGTGAAGGTAGGGATGAAGACAAGTAAATTGTCTTATTTTTGCAGCGTGCAACTATGTGTGTGTAGGACATGACCCATTGGAGATAATATGTAGGTCAAGCCCTCAGAACTGAGAGGGGCTGCCTTTTGGACACATAGAGCCTTAGAAAACAGCCTCAAGCAGAGACCCCCCCCAGGTTATTTATTTGTGACATCAAAACAAGAGAATAAAGATACTGAAGTACAGCATTTTAAAACATAACAATAGGAGTTTGGGGAAGGTGTGTTTAAAGGCACAAGTAGTGAACCTAGTTCAAAGACTTTTACTGGGGCAGAAATAGCACATTGGCCAAAGCAAATATCTCTGGTAGTGATTTTATCTTTAATTTGGCTGGCAGTTGTTCTGCAGCTTTTGCTGTGGCCTCTACACATGTGATGTAGGAGCACGGAAACAGCTGTCCTCCAAGCTGCTGTTCTTTGCGCATATAGGTTCAGTCAGTCCTTTAGCAAGCATCTCTCCACAGGTTATGTACATGCCTGAACAATCGAAGAGGACAACAATCATTAATGTAGTGCAAACATGTACTAATATAAAGAACATTTCAACTGAGAAAATAGGCAAAATATTTATACACTATACTTACAATTTTGTGTTCAATTTGATAGACAAATATCAATACAGTCACACATTGGTTTATGGACACTTCTGCTTACAAACAATTTGGTTAGAAAACTAAAGCATTTGTCAAAATATTGCTTCTGTTCACAAACTTCACATCAAGCCTTACAAGCCCCACCAAGGCATCTGGCCTGAACAAACGCACATACTCATTGCCTCCCAAACCGCACACCAAATTAATTTTGTAAAGCAAATGTATCACTCTAAACCGTTACTAAAAATAATGCAAACTTAAGTAAACTTTATTTTATAATAATTTTCAAGCCTATTAAACACATACTTCCACTAGAATTATTTAACCTCAAAATTTTGTTTATAACAAACCAAGTTCATATCACGCAATAGGCAATTTCAAAAAGCAAGCTATGGAGCATAAATTATTTATTGCTGATTATTCTTGACCTTTTAGTTATCTGTTTTTAAATTTGTATGTGTTTATGTGTCTGTGTATTCCTGTGTATTTATTTCTTTTATTTGAATGTCTCATATAGTATAGATGTTAAGCATATATCTGTCACTATGTTTTAAACATAATCCATGCTGAATAAATATGTTAGATTTATTAATGCATATTTTACTTATATAATGTATATCTTTATCTCTAAAGGTAATGAAGAGATCTTTTATTAAATCAAGCATTTCAAATAAAAATGCAGAGGATTTTTGGACTTCTATTAACTTAAAAACAAGAAAAAGCATGTATAATTAAGCAGGAAATAGTCTTTGGATTTATATATACCATAGATGATTCAAGATGTCAATTTCACGATTTTCACTTTTTTAGCTAAACCACATTCACTTCCTTACTAAGGAACATCAGCTGTGTAAAAATTATCATTCTAAGAAAAGGTACAAGCTTTTCCAATGCTATCATTAAAATGACTCCAATATTTTTATTGTTCTTAATGAAAACTTAGTATTGCTTATCTGTACTTTTTAGACATTTTATTTCTTGTTTGTTTTATTTTATTATTTTTGAGACATAGTCTTGCTAAAGTGAAATTACAATTCTTCTGCCTGAGTTTCTGGAGTAGCTAGGATTAGAAAACAATGATTTATTTTAAATTTAAAGATTTTAAGTGTAGATACATTTATGACTTTCATCACCACAGGTATTTGCATATATTTATAGCAGGAAAAAAACAGCTAACTATAATGAGGATTACCATAATTTTTATTTTTTTTAAATTTAAGACATTCTTTCTCTCTTTCCCTTCATCTCTCTTAGAATGTGTCTTTCTCTGTCTCTGTCACTCTCTACTTCTCTTTCTCATCTTTTTTCTTCTCTTATCACATTTCTATATTTTCTTCCTTGTTTTGCTCTGGCACAGGGGATAGCACTAAGGATCTTGTAGGTGCTTATGCCTCTGAGCTATCACCTCAGCCGCCCTAAATTGTTCTTTCTGATATGGCAGAAAAACATGAAAAAAAAAAACTTTGCGGGGGGCGCAAATAGCTAAACAGATTAAAGCACCTGCAGGCAGGGATAAATGCTGCTGGTTCAATCCCAGGACCTTCAGTGCAGGGCTTGTCCCAGGGACATACTCAGATGGCAACTGAGACTGGTTGTAATCCCAGCTCTTGGGACGCTGTAAACAAGAGGAACACTAGGAGTTCCTTCCCTAAAATACAAAGAAGAGATACATAATAGGAAAAATATGAATATAATTCTGCATTAATATTTTAGAACAATTAAAAGCATGCTCAAAGGTAAGTATTAAATAAAATTAGTCATGTGCAGCTAGGAAAAACTTACTGTGTTTTAAAAGGAAGGACAGAAGTTTTATATTTCAAGAGGTAATTGATTATTTTAATCTGATTTAAAATCATGGAGACTGAATTTTATAACACCATGGTACATGTTGAAAGAGTGAATTCACTAAAGTATGTTTATTTATGAGCCTATCCTCCAGTATCAATAACAAGTTCAGACTATAATATAAAACAACACTAGTTCTTTGCTTTGCTAAAAAGAAAGCATAATTGTTTTGACAATTAATTTTTACAATGTACCTGTTAATGATGCTGATTTTAATAGTTTCCATTTGATTATAAACACTGAGGATTCAGATGTTGAAAATATCATTTGAGCCATATTTAGAGACTGCTTGAAGGCATGTACAACTGAAAATGATAATGACAATAACAAAACAAAACCTCATATAAAAAAATTTTAGATAGAAAGGAATAAGAAGAAAGTAAATTTAATATATTAGTCCTTTTCCTCCCTTCAGTTTTCTTATTCTCAATTTGTTATTCAGTCATACAAAATATAAACATTTAGGCTGTGCAGTGATATTTTCATCAATATTTTAGATACTATTTCAAGGAAAACGTTGAAATGCTTATAATACACAGCTCCCAAAAAACAGGCAGCTGGCAAAGAGGGCAGGGTGGGTGTGTTTGCTGACCTCAAGCCCAGCAGGAAGACTATCTATCACTCTTCAAAAGACCACTGCCAGACTCTGAACTGAATCCAACTTGTCTTTGACAATCTGGAAATTGATACGACTTGGAACCTCATTCTTATTTGTTTTTTTTTTTTTCATTCTTAATTTCTCCTTTGTGAAATGAAAATGCCAGCCTTATGCCTGTATTACAATTACATTGACATTTTCGAAAATTATTTTTTAATAACTCTAAAAGTAGAAAATGATTTTGCTCCAAGGTAGACCACAGTCTTATTCACAACAAATTTTAATGATTTGTATGATGAATTATGATATATTTCAATATATTATATTTAAATGAGGTTTTCAATTTAGATTTTATATTAAATTGGGATTTTTTAGGATGTGAGGATTAGACAAATGTATTTTGCCTGCGAGAAATACTTGATTTTAGAGTATCAGAGAAAAGACTCATAGATTGGGTTCTGACTCAAAATGAGATAGTTCACATTAAATATGAATTTCATTTGGAAATAAGTGCTTTGCACATGTAATTGATTAAGATAACAAAAGAAATCACCTTTGGATTTAGGCAGCGTCCCTAGTTGATCATCTTTTTTTGTAGCCTAGCACCAACTACTGAATAAGTGGTTATTTTCTAACAAAAACTGAAATAGCACTTCCATTAAGTTTTAAGTATTCAATTACTTAGACAAATATTAATGGGCTCTATGTTTTAGTCTAATAGTAATCTTTTCATTTATTAACTAATTTGATAATCATTATTTTTTCTTAATCATTTAAAGGAAAAAATGTCTCATAGATACAGTCATTTCGAGATGTAAAGAACATTGTCCTCACTATCTGTGGACAACTAGTGGCTGACAAATAAAATCTCTCATATGAAATAGTGGAGGACTTTCATATCACTCATAACCCATGTACATCATCACACTTATTTTTTATTCATCACTGTATTACCTATAATATTTAACATAATGACATTCTGTGTTGTTCATGGAAGGCAAGAACAGAAAGATTGTACTTATGAAGGGCATGCACAATTTACGTTCGAGTATCCTACATGTACAAACAGCTAATTACACAGGTATCAAATACATAAACATAGATAGCTATATATTTACATACAAGGGAATTCTTCCATTTTTTTGGTGTTATATTATTTTTAGATATTTCAGATACTAATTTAACACTGTAGCTTGAAACTCACTTCCTAACTTTCAAAATAATATTCAATCAGATTTATATTTCAGTACAATACATGTATATGGAAATTTTTAAAAAATTGACTATGAAATCTATTCATCATAATCAGGAAAGGGTGCTTTTGAATTACTCATGAATCATATATAATTTTAGTGCATATGTTTTCATCAGTTATGTGCACTATTTATAATTTTTCAAGATTGTATTAAATTTTAATTTATTATAAATAATAAATATTTATACAAATACACATAAAATTTTTAAATGATATATTTGTGGTTTCAATGTGTGTATAACTTTTCTATCTATAATTAATAAATGAAAACAATCAGAATGATATAGTGAGCTTTAGATAGTATTTATTTTATTCATCAAACTCTTATTGATAACTAATGGTATAATTCATCTCCAGATATACAACCAAATCATCTATCATATGGAGTCCAATTATATGCATTTGATTGTCCTGTTAGTAATATTTTCCATAGGATTTCATTTCCTACAAATTCTGAAATGTCATATTGGTCATCTCTCCCATTGTTGAAATACTGTACTTAACATTTATAATTTAAAGAAAAGGAAGAAGAGCTTAGTTGGTTCATGGTTTCAGAATATTTGTTTCATAGAGTGATGTAAAGCAGAAAAGTATCAACTGTCACTGTGGCAGGCCCTGACCTTAAAGAATGAAACCAAAAGGGTTGGCTCCAGAGAAGAAATGGGAAGGAACCAGATATAGTTCCTAATATAGTTCTAAATGTCTCCCCAGAGACTCATACCTGCATACGGAGGCTTTTCAGGGGTTGCTGGACCCAGGGTCTGATCCAAGTGATTGATGTAAGTGAGTGATGCTGGGACTGATGGTGTGTGATTGTTAAATTAGTGCACTGATTGGTTTGGCATAGTTGTGGGATTTACAAATAGGAAGGCCCACCTTTTGTATTGTTGACACAAACTAAAGTGCAAGGAGCCTTAAAAGTTACAAAAGAATAGAAAGAAAACAGGTCAGCTGTTCTTCCTTTTCTGTTTTGCTACTCTGTTGACTTCCACCTGCCATGAACTTCTTCTCCTCTGCAATGGCCCTCTGCCATGAAACCCTATCCTCAAGCTATCCATCCTGAGCTGAAACCTCTACAAACTGTGACCAATAATAAGCCTTTACTCCTTTAGTCCTGAGTGTCAGGTGTTCTGTCTTAGAAACAAGAACAGAAACTGTGACAGTCCCAAAATTCACCCCTGTGACTGAATCATTCAGCAACGTGGAACGTTAATTTTAATAATTTTCTAAGTGTCTCCTAATCTAGTTAGCATGACAGTCATGACTGAGGGTCAAACGCATTGACTATCACTGGACAAAAATTAATCATTTTCAATTTAATTATTTTAATAAGTTATTTCTGAAATAAAATATGAAATAATTTCTCTTGATGAGATAATAGATTTGTAAATAGCTCTCATTTATAGTCATCTATATATTTTATTTCATTTTACCTTATTTTATGCTACTTTGTGATAATCTGTGTTACTTTACGTGGGTACTCGCAATTAAACTTATGACCTTCTGCTTACCAGGCATGTGCTGCACTACTGGGCTGCATCCCAGGCCCTCACATATACTACTTTAATACACACATTTGTTTCTGCTTCTTTATCTGAAAGTGTTATGTATATTTTCTGTAGTTAAATTTGTTAAAATTCCTAAAATAAGCTCTTTCAATTAACGATTATTCCATATTTTATTTTATGCAGTAAGAAAAAGTTCCGTCCTTGTATGTAATTCATTTTTCATATTTAACTGTGATGAGTATCTTTAACAAGTTTCAGTACGGCAAGCCTGATAAATTCACTACGTATTTTGCCATATGGACTAACTAACAATCCTACTGGTCTATTTTCAAAATTTCTTTAAAACCATGGTTCAAAGTGGTTGATAAAACAATGGTTATTAACATGTAATCAAACCATTTTAAAATGAAATTTCAAAAAATCTTACAACAATTTACTTATGTGGAGCCAGGCATGGTGGTGCACACCTGTAATACTAGCCCTTGAGAGGCTGAGGCAGGAGGATCAGTGTGAGTTTCAGACCATCCTGGGCTGCAAAAGTGAGTTCAAGGCCAGCCTGAACTTCATAGCAAGATCCTGTCTCAAAAAGACAAAAAAAAATTACTTATATGCTTTACTCCCAGATTAATCACACAGATAGTTACATGTATCTCTTGTTACACAGAATTTAGTTGCATCGATATAAAGTGCATTAAGGGGATGCTTGATGTTCCAACTGTTCATCTTGTTAAAGAATGAGATTTTTCATTATAAAATTGTTAGTTATTTTTTCTACCGAAGCAGTTAAGTTTTTGAATGTAATAGAATGTGCAACTTTCTTCCTACATTTAGAACATGCTCGGACATTGCTTACAGTTGATGATGACAAACATTGTTGTGATTTCTATCCTGGTCAAACCTCGCTATCTCTCAGTAATGTGAAACAGCATTCTAAATATTAATTTTTCTGTTACTAGAGATATATTCTCTATGTAGATGAATATAGACATCATCTAACAGATACACCAATTCACTTCATAGGAATTTGAATTAGATCATGAGTTGATCACATGCAGGTCCAATCTTAACAACACAACATAGTTTTATATAAGCATAAGAGACTGTCATTATTATATTTTGTTGCTTAAAATTTGATCATCTTGTTAATTCCTGGAAACTATCTTTTGGGTCCTTTATTAGGAGATAGAAATGATGATATCATAAGTTAATTATTTTTAATTATTTGAAGCATTTCAATTAGAAAAAATACAATTATGCTAGCCATTTGATTAGCCAGATATTAGATTACATAGAAAAACAGAAAGGTAGCTGAAATTATAATATTTATTATTCAGTTAAAATATATCAAGTATCTTGCATGATCTATTTTATTTTATTATTTTTATTATTTTATTTTATTTTATTTTATTTTATTTATTTTATTCTGGTGTTAGGGATCAAAGTCAAGTTCTTGCACCTGCCAAGCAGGTGCTTATGCCTAAGGTCAGCTTAGGCTGAGTTATATCCCCAGCCCCTAAAATAATTGTAAAAAATCACTCCAAACTATTAATTCAGATCATTATAACAATTTTAAATGCAACTCTTTCTTGCATTTTTATTGTTATATTGATTTTGAGAAATGATTCAAGGTTTTTGTCTCTAATACTGCACAGAAATTTACTTATGTTTTCCCTTATAAATTTACTATGTAAAAAAAATATGACTCTTCTATTTGAAGTACATTGTAAAAAATAGTAAAACATATATTTCATTTCAGATATCTACCCAGAGGAATGTGGCTTAGTAAAGGGTAATCTTTCCCTCCTGACTTTGGTCATCTTTAGAATGAGCTTCATAAATAACTATATTACCATAGTAAGATTTTTATTTAGTTTATTCAGTTCATAAATTAAATATTCAGTTTACATATTAAATGAAGAGAATGAATTGCTAAAATTTGAATTGTGATTAATGCCATGTGTATTTTCTCAGTCATTCAGGTCTAATTCAATGTCTCTTGATAACACTTTATTGTTTCTGTTATATTCATTTTTTGCACAATTCCTGTCAGCTTTCTAAGGCAGGATATAATATCTATTGATTTTTGAAAAATATTGAGTTATCTCTTCCATTAAATTCCTAGTATTTCAGTTTTCACTTTTATCATTATGTATCACAGATACTGACCTTTTAATACCAAATCTATAAGTTCTAGTGATAGAAAATTTTGGATGCAAATGTAGCCGCTTTGAAAGACACCTGAATTTCTTTCTGGGAATGGCTGCAACTGTGTTTCCAGTTCAAAATAAAATAAAATATTTAAAACATTGGTATAGAGATCCACAAATTGGGTGGAGGAGATACATCCTGAATGTGTGAATCTCCACACAGGAGGCCCGGATGGCAGGGCAGAGGAGCACCTATGTATTGTTCTTATTCTCCATTCTGTTTGTTTGTTTTTTTGTCTTTTTTGAGACAGGGTCTCACTATGCAGTTGAGGCTGGCCTTGAGCTCACTTTTGTAGCTCAGGCTGATCTCGAACTCTCACCGATCCTCCTGCCTCAGCCTCCCAAGTGCTAGGATTACAGGCGTGAGCCACCACGCCCGGCTTTATTCTCCATTCTAACGGAGCTGGATTTCTGCTGCCACTCATAAAACAAGTTCTTCAGTTTTTTATTATGGTGAGTACAAACAGCATTCTGAGGGACATTTTGGCCTTCAGCTGCAGAATAGAGTCACATCACTGGCCTCTGTCATTCTGGTTCCTCTTGCTGTTTAGAGAGTTGAGTGGTCAGTATCTCTGGTTCTTCACTAGGTAGATGGCCATTGTGAGGTTTCTTTTTAGCTTCAGTGATCATGTGAGCCATTCTAATAAATTCTATCGTACAATAATATATACTACAGGGGCTGAGGAGATAGCTCAGTACAATAAGCACTTGCCTGGCAAGTGCAAGAGCCTGAGTTCAATTCCTGGAAAAAAAAAAAAAAAAAAAAATATATATATATATATATATATATATATATATATATGTATATATATACATATATATACATATATATGTAGTCTAAAACTAGATTCATGTGCATCTTGTTCTTACTCTATTGTCAAGAAGCTGGATTTCTCCTGCTACTCATAAAACAACTTCTTCAGTCTTTGATTGTGATGAGTACAAGCAACTTTCTGGGGGACTTCTTGGCCTTTAGCTCCAGAATGGAGCTACGTCACTGGCCTTCGTGTCATTCCAGTTCCTCCAACTATTTAGACTGCTTAAGTGTCAGTTTCTGTGGTTCTTTGCCGTGTCGTTGGCGCTAGTGAAGTTTTTTGTTTTGTTTTGTTTTTTAACTTCAGTAATCATATGAGCCAATATTTAATATGAATAAATATGCGTTATTTATAAGCGGAAAGAAGTCTAAGAATTCTACATAACAAAATTGCATTACCCTTCCATAAGTATTTTAAAATACTTTAAAAAGTCAAATAATAAGTAAAGAGAACAATTTTATTTTGGATCATAATTTTAGCAATTTTAGTCCGTAGTTACTTCCTCCACCCCTGCACAATACAAGCCAGAAGCACTTGGCCTAAAAGGTGAGTTTACCTCTTATTAAGCAGAAGAAAATCAGGGAGATAAATAGGCTGTGTCTCAAAAACCTCTTCAGAGGAGATTTTCCCAGTTACCTAATCTTTCGTTTAGAATTTACCTCCTAAGGGTCCAGTTACCTCTCCATATTGCCACAGATGGACAATCAAACCTTTAAAATCTTGGCTTTGGAAAATATTTAAGATCTAAAACATTACAATAATTTTGAATATCAGGTGGGAACTAATGAATGAATCAACACTTACTGGTTGCTCCTGAGCAAAGAAGAAACAAAAGAAATTAGTAAGTCTGGGATTCAGATTCTCAGCTTGTGCATAGGTGCATGAATAAGCCAGAAGCTTCTGGATGTGCTATAGAGAGCTATCTATATTTTGGATATAGGATTGAAATTTAAAAATAGGCAAGTTAATCAATTATTTTAAAACACAGTGGATTTTAATACAAATTTAACTCTAGTTCTCACTGAAGATCTACAGTTAAATTGAATGCATAAATTAAGGGGAAAATGTGCTCCAACAATTTGGGATGAAGACATATGGAAAGAACTGATGACTCTCATCATATTAAATTTAAAAATGCCTAAGATTTTGTTTTGTGAAAATCAAATCGCCCCTCCTCACCAAATAAAATGTCTTTACTCTATTCATTACAAGTGTAATGGCAAATATAGTGGTGAAATGACACAGAGGATTTGGAGCCAGATTTATTACCTTGATGGACACTGACTGGGATCATTCCCAAAATATCAGACCTCTTATCTGGTTCTCTAGGGTGTGAAGTAAGCAAGCAGGAAACACAGAGACAACACGGCTTGTGCTTTGGGAACTGGTTTTTATACTATGCATCATAGTCACCAAAATTTGAATAGCAACTATTATCTGAGGAACTAAGAAACTGAAATATACCTACTCGGAGTCCATTTTCTATACATTCCCCTCTTCTTTTACTTTTCCATGCAAATTTTTCTAGGCACATTACATGTGAATTTCTAACACAAATCCTAACAAGAAGCAGTACCATTAGGGTTGTCAGTAATCCTAGCCAAGTCCCCAAGAGTGAAAGTTGTTCTGCCAGTATTTGTGGACTGTTTCCCTTATGTTTTCCCCATAAATTGACTTTAACAAGGGGACAAAGGAGTTGATCTGTTCTAGAAAAGTATATAAGGTACACATCTATAGAGTTTAAGGCAGAAACCACTGGGGGGAAGGGTAGCCAAGATTGGGGGCTAAGCAGAGTAAAAAGACACAATAATCAAAGGGAATAGGGGGCTGGTGATATGGTTCAGCAGTCTGAAGCACCTAGTTAGGCAAGATTAGGCAAAAGCAGGGACCACATGCTGCGCTAGCCTCACCTCCAGGGCAGGCTGAGCTGGCCACCACCACCATCATCATCGTCATCGTCATCGTCATCGTCATCGTCATCGTCACCATCATAACCTAAATATGGATCAAGAGATAGTCGATTACGAATGAACTAGAGATACCTAATATTCCATGCTTTAATGTTGATGAAGGAACTTAATCTTAGGGAATGTTGAGAATTAAGCTCTTTCTTGATCTGTACAAATAGAAATCTTTTCTGTCAAATGAACAGCAGTCCATTTTGTGACATAAGTACAGAGACTCAGAGCTCATCAGTGTATTCCTATAGTCTATTAGGGGCCAGGTCCCCTTCCCGAAGAATTTGGATTCACTAGCAGAAATTATACTATAAGTCTACTTCCATTCTATTCTTCCAAAACTACATCCTTTTCCCAGTGAAACTTGGCATGACATCATAAGAAGTAATTAAACCTTTCAAAAATGTCTGAACTGTGTCTCTAAACTGGCGATAACTCCAAAATGCCATTGTCACTTCCTAACCAAAATGAGGATTAATGGAGATGAGGTGACCAATGGAGCTTTATTTCAGTTCTGATTCAAAATATCTGGGGGGATGGGCATCAAAATTCATTTTGTGGTTATGCCTCTGAATTTGTAATTGCATTGGATATGTCTAGGAGTTTCTTGAATCTTTGTATTTTTTTTCTTTACCCCATGAAGTGAAGTTTATTATATAAAGAAAGGACAAATAGAAGTCCATAGATCTGACTTTTTCTGGGAAAACAGTAAATCAAAAGCAATATTGTATCCCTAGAGGAACTGAATTAATGTCACCACCAGGAATTTGAAAGATGAAGCCGTGGTGACTCCTATAGATCCATTTAAATTTCTTGTTTCACCTGTGTGAAAGATGAATGGATCTAGGAGAATGGCTATAAATTATTGCAAACTTAACCATGTGATGATCTAATTTCAGCTGACACCAGATAGCTGTCAGTGTTTAAGAAGATTCACATATTTTCTGGTAGCTTGTTTGCTGTGTGTTCAGCAAATGCTTTCTTTCAATGTGTGTTTGCAAGACCCACCAGAGATCAGAAGGATTTCAGCTGTGACTCACCCATTGCAATCTGCTAGTTCTTCCTGTCAGAATCTCTGTACTGCTCTCAAACATCACTCAGCTTGTTGGGTCATATTTCCTAATTTTCAAAGCAACAGGAGATATAGGCTAAGTCTATTTCAAAGCCTTTGGGGACTGTGTGACCTGCTCAGAATTAGAAGCATTTGAGTTGTTTGCATACAAGTACAGAGTAAAACATCTAAGTGAAGACTATTTTGTCAAATCCACTATGAATCTTCCAACTTTCCTAGCAACTTAGTCTTCACTTTGACATGACTCATACCATTAAATTGCCAGAAATTTCTCACAGGCATAAAGGTTTGAGTTTAAATTGAAATTATAACACATTTCCTGACATGCTAGTGTCTTATTTATCATTCCAGCACTTTTTCCATTTCTCACTCACTTGGTGAAGTCAGCATCCCATCATTAATGTCATGAACTAGTGATGTGTTATGGAAAATAAAGGTGATTAAGATCCCATGAACTCACTGATACAGGCCTGAGGTAAGCTAGTACAGGTGTATATCTGAGTTTGCAATCAAAAAAGAAAGAAAAACCTCATTTGGAGCAGGACTGTGCCCATATCTGCAAAAAACTGATCAGTTTTTGAGTGACTGCTCTTGAGTCACTCAAATTAATCCTTAATCCTGTGCTGCAACTTTACCATGCAACTTAAAACGCCCCCCATAAGGCAAGTGGTGTTGTACCCAATAAGTTATAATGTAGGGCAGGCACAGTAGCATTAAAACATCAAATGGAAGTGATTCATATATGGCTAGGCCTACAGCAATCCCTAAAATTACATGTAAATTTTATGAAAAGATTGCACATATACTAAGTTTCTACTAGCCCTAAACTTCTTTAAATATTATAAAACTGGATTCATGGGGAATGTCTTATTTTTAATTGATAGAGAAAAAGAAAGTTATGCTGTCCAAAAGCACACAGTTGCAAGGGTGAAGATTTACTTTAGAGACATCTTTGTAGACAGTAGCAAAGACCAGGTTTGCCAAGGTAACACTTTAGTTGCATCTTACTATACATTATGTTTAGGAGAACCCATAGTTGTATACTGATTCATTAGAAATTTTAAAATGTGAACCGGTGAGATAGATCAGTGGTCTAAGTGCCTGTTTAGGAAAGCACAGGTACCTGGGCGATCTCCAGCACTACATGCTGTCCTGGCCCTGCCCCTGGGCATGAGGCAATGAGACCAGGTGTGGTGGTGCACACCACACCAGGGAGCCTGAAAATGGGAGTATCACTTATGAGTCCAAGCTACATAGAGAGACCTGTGCCAAATACATTTAGAAAAGAAAAGAAATTTAAGAAGGAAAGAAGAAAGTATTCACATTTGAAAGAATCTGACTTTGAGCCACTACTGTTGGGCATCAAACTTGAGTTTCCTCAGTTTCCAATGTAGTCTACAGCAACCTCTACTATGGTGAGCTCCTAGACCTGACTTTGGTTGTGTGCTGCACTCATGATTCCTGTTGTGCATTTTCCTTCATCAGGTCCTTATCACTGCGTGGGTCATCCAGTCATTTGAATTTCTTTGCCCTCTGATCCTATAAATATCCACTATGAATATTTCTATACCTAAACTTGCAAGCATACCTCATAAAACCCTCAGCAACATTGTTCATACAGTGTCTGTTGAAACTCACTCTCTGAAGAATACTGCTGAATTTCTAGTATAAATTTTTATGTTCTCAAAGCATAATTGATATCAATCTATCTTCAAATTCCTCTATTGATATCAATCTATCTTCAAATTCCTGTTCACTGACTTTGTCATTTCTGTTCTATTTGATATATCCAATTATCATTTTTGTTTTAAATTTTCCAGTACTATAATTGATTCTTTTGCATAATTTTGAGAATATCTGAAATCTTTATTCTTTCATTTATCTGTCATTCACCTCATAGGGCACAGTAATAATAGTCATTTATAACTTTGATGAAATAAGCAACATTTGAGCACATTGGGAGAAAATCAATATTATTACTATTATTATTATTATTATTATTATTATTATTATTATTATTATTGTAGAGCATTAATTGTATGACACAGAGCTTTAAGTTATACCTACCAAATTCTTTCCTGGACATATTGAATATTATTTTTATAGGTTTGATTTCTTATTATGACCTCATGGAGAACGATGTTCTTTTTAAGAAGGAAATGAGCACGATTACTTTCTGACAATAGTCCTAACTTCTTTCAACCATGGTTCAAATAACCATTCAATTCTTAAAATTCTGTTGTGCATCAGTATTTCACATTCCATGCTAGGCAGTATTATATGCTCCATTTTTGCTATTTTGAAGGATGTTCTCAAAAAGTACTTTCACTTGCCAACTTGATTTGGCTATGGGTATCCAGACATCTGGGCAAATAATAAACTGACTATCTGTAAGAGTATTTCAGAATAAGATTAATATTTCTATGAGTACACTGAGTCAAGAAGATTTTTCTCTGTAATGTAGTTGGACCTCTTCCAATCAGCAACAACAAAAAAAAACATGAACAGAAAAAAAAATGCCTAAGTGAAATAAAATTCTTCCTTTCTCTGTGCTATGGTTTCTTTTCTGTCTTTGGACCAACACTGAAAGAGCTTTTAACTAAAGTTATACTCTTGTCTTTCTTACTTTTCAACTTAGTTAATACAGATCTTTCTCATCCTTCAAATTTATTTCCTTTGCATAAATAACAGTAATGCAAAATTCAATGGCGTTCTAATATTTTACCATTTAGAAATTGTATAGGCTCTCCGAAGGATCTCTTCTGGTTCCTATAAATTCAAAATTTAAAGTAAACTACATTGCCCTTCACCAATATACTAATTTGGCTTATGAAGATGCAAGAAGGTACAAAGTTTTTGTCACATCTATGATTTAAAAAGTTTTCTTGAAGGCCATATTTGTTGGTTATATTTCATTGTTTAAATTCATTTATGTCCCTTTGTAACTTTATTTTCCCTATAATTTTATTCTCATTTGTTTTATTTAAATATTTTCACTTTATCTAAAACCATTTTACCTCTTCTGTGCCCTTCAATTTCATAATTTCTTTTTCATATTCAATTTATTTTAAGATTAATTTTTTATATTTTTCACCATGTTTTTGTTACAATTTCTCTTTTAAAATAAATATTTATTCTTAATTATCTTCTGTAATATGATATAGTCTATTCAAAAATGTTTTAACCTCTAAGTGCTGACTTCATAGACATCTTAAGCTCATAGTTCTATCAAAATGTTTCATGTTTTATAGTACTGTATTACTGTCTTCCAGTCAATTTAATTTTTTAAACATCTTTCAAAGTCTTTGTTACATATAAATTTATATTATATTATTTTGTGTAAATTTAAATTCATTTTGAAGATTTTCTTTTCTTTCTTTCTCTTTCTCTCTTCTTTTTTTCCCGTGGGACTGGGGTTTGAACTCACGACCCTATACTTGACAGGCAGACATTTGTGCCACGGAGCTATCTTCCCAGCCCAAGATTTTCTGATTATTTAATTATTATTGTTAATTAAAACTTCATGTATAGGTATACATGTATTGACATGAGCTTTATATATGTTTAAATAAATACATGCATGGATCAATTTGTATAAGGTATATACACAAAAATATTTGATGTGTTATGTAATGAAAATAAATATTTAATTTGCAAATTTCAGTAATAGAAGTGTTATATAACTATTAGAGTACACACAGTGTTTTGGGGTCATAATTTACATAAACCATATAGCCATAAATTAGTAACACATTTTTCTAACGTATAACATTTCAATCACCTTAGCCTTTCCCATAAAATTTGCTTATGGGCAAAAGAACTTTTCCAGTTCTTATTTGCTTATTCATGTAACTTCTGTATTTCTATACTTTTAAGCATGTAATAGGACAATATTTATTGCATTTTTTGTTTCCCATTATTTTCAGTTGAATTTTAAATAACCTTATTATTTGCATATTTACATGATCTTCACAGAAATTTCTAGGGTAATACAGCTTAGAACTATATGGCTATCTTCCAGGTACACTTACTTCTTGGTTTCAGATGTGCTGCCAATTATTATTGTATTTATTTTATGCTCTAAAAATATATATATTAAAATGTTATGTATCTACATTAAGAAGCGTAATTGAAAGAAACTTAAATATTAATGGTGTGCTACCATATGGAAATGTTGCTTTGTTGCAGACATAGTTCCAATAAGGAAAGCTCTCTTCTATATATTACTTTCACTTCTTAAAATAGAAGCACTTCGTATTATTTTCTAACACTAAGTACATTTGTGAGGCTTGAAGGAACTTTACTTATATTTTTAAGTTATCTTTATTTTTTAACTTTATGATATTGTGTGAATATTTCTACAAAGGTATACATTGTACTCTTTCCTTTTAATTAAATTCCCACACAAATATTTTGAAACATATTTCCTTTAATAAAAGTTAGTTGTTCTATAATATTTTTACTTAACATATTCAGTAGATAGATAGATAGATAGATAGATAGATAGATAGATATAGATATAGATATAGATATAGATATATAATGTGCTTAGCATTTAGGATAGCAAAATTTTGGATCATTTCATGTGTTCCTATTCTTTTTTTGTTTGTTTGTTCCTATTCTTAAATGTATCAAGATGCATCTGTTGAAAGTTGGGCAATAATTTACGTATTTAACTACATACTAAAATGATTAGGTAGCTTATTTTAGGATAATCATACACAAACATGCATTATATTTAAACCATATAATTTTATAGTCAAAAAGAATAGGCATAAAATGATGGTGAATCCCACTGATAGAAAATACAATTTCCTTATTATTATGACGTTAATTTAGTTTAAGAAACATATGAAAGTACAACAATGTAGCATGGCTACCTCTAACATGGGTTTAACAAGAAGAACATGTTGTCTTGAAGGCCTTCGTCTGAGTCACTCAGGCATCAATACGACTAAAATATCATCCAAATTCCTTGCTATTTGTTGGTGGAACTATGCTCTACCCCACTCTACCGTGTTAGAAGAGGAATCTAATATTTCCTATAATGCATCTGAAGAAACTACTGTATAAATGTACAATACTTACAAAGGCTATTCAGAAACAATACTCTAAGGATTATTCAGAAAAATTTGAAGTGGTAAAAATGCAAGCAAATATTGCAGAAGAGGACATAAATAAATATTTTAACACTGTTTCTGATCACATAAAGATGAGTGTCTTTACCAGTGAAGGCAACATGATATAATGTACTGCAAGCTAATAATCTTTAAGTGGCTAATAGCTGGATAATAATGCAATCTCAAATTATACTGCCAGTGAGTTAACTCATTTAACTTGTAGATTATGGTGATTTGTAAATATTTGTATTTTCATCAGTATTAATTATGAATAATCGATGTAGGTGGCAGAAACAGATTTTATTTTTTGCCAGCTTCTTAGAGGATGAAGAAAAGAGCTCTGTGGGAACAAATCATATTTCCCAAAAGTATGCAAATAATGAATCTTTTTGTTGAGTGTCAAGTTTAATTTAGCATTGCTATGGTAGTGTAGTACTCTTCAACATGTATTTATTTGGAACCTTGTGCCTGCTACCTGGATAAGTTCCAGTTCCTACTGAGTTGAAGTCTGGCATAACTAAGGAATGATTCCAGCATATTCAAAATGGAAACACAGCATAAACATCCATGTGAACAGAGTTAAACTGTTGAAAGCTACACGAATTATTAACTTTGCCCTGGTTACTAAGAAATAATCATGTTCTCTATTTGTTGTTTATTATACCACTTCAAATTCTTCCTTTGTATCGAATATCCTTCCTCTTTATTGTCTTTATTCCCTATAGAACTCACAAACAATGCTCAAAGAAAAATATGGCACTGTACTAGAGTACTTAACATCACAAGCTGATTTATTTCTTGTCCTATACCTGATACATTCAGTTTTTCTATACAATTGAGTTAGATAAAATATTTCTACATCGTGCACTTGTAAATAATAGTGGCAATGTAATGATTAGTAAAATGAAACAACTTTCAGAGTGACTGGGAAAAATAATAGCTTTTGTATGTTAAAATAAAAAAGTTACAAATAAAATCAAAATACAAATAAAAAAAGTTATTCATATACCCAATTTATGGACACTAAGTATCTTTTAACATTAAAATATTTATCATGTTCAGTGAAATGCATGAATAATTTCTGTTTTAAGATTTCTTGTAACAGTTTAGGAAAAAAAAATAGTATTTAAAATTATTATCCAGATGGCTGACACTGACAACAGTTCTACAAAGCACTGTACATGGTTCCAAAGTAAATCCTGAGGAAATTTGACTGACCTTGAGAGATACAAAAGTTACATGTTTTGCTATAAGGTCATTCTTAAATTTGCCATTAACTACCCAGCAGAAAAGTTTAACCACAAGGCATAACATGGGAAGCCAGATTAGAATGATGAACTATAATAGGCTTAAATCAACAGCTTCTAACATTTCCAGTTTTATCAATAACCCACTATAATTGTCAAACATTGGATTATGTACACAGTTACTTTCTCTTGGCTCAATGAGAAGAAATTTTGTTGTACCAATAATATTTGAAAAATTATAATACCTACACCCTGGGCTCTGTATGACTAGTAGGAGATCAACAATATGCCTTGTGTCAAACATTGAAATGTACTACTAATGTGTTTTGAAACTGTCACATTGTTATACATTGTTATTTCTTATTAAAAGTAATAAAAAATAAAATAAAATTATTCATTCACCTGTACACAGCATAATAATATTACTGTCATAGAACAAACCTTAAAAAACTTGAAATCAAAAAAAAAAAAAAACTTGAAATCAGGGCTATTCTTTTCTATTAGAGGTAGAGAAATATTGATGGGGTACTATATTTAGCATTTACAAATCAAATACCTCTCTATTTGTCTGTATCTCATTGCTTGAATAATTCTCAGCTGTTTTGCTATACAGAGCTACTAATAGGTTCTTTTTTCAGGACAGTGTTTTCCAGATAATTTCAATGCTCTCTACAGTGTGAAAAATGCCAGCACATTGTTTTAGGGGAACACACTAAAATCCAGCATAGGGGCCCGGCGGGATGGCTCAGTGGTCTAAAGCGCCTCCTTGGGGAAGCTTGGGCGGCTTCAGGGACCGCGGTTCGATCCCCGGCACCACGTGCTGCGCCAGCCCTGCCCTCCAGGCGGGCTGAGCCGGCCATAAAAATGAGTGAATAAACAAACAAAGGTTCGGAAACAAGAAAAAAATAAAATAAAATAAAAAATAAAAAATAAAAAAATAAAAAATAAAAAATAAAATCCAGCATAATATTTTACTATCAGGATGTGATACACTCAGGTTTTTTTTTTTAATCTTTTTCAAAATACAAAGAAGAAATTAGAAGAGTTGGCTCTTTGGCTTAAAATATATGCTACAATAATCATACTTACTGTCCAAAAAGTTAAAATTCTCAGATTTAAACCATTACACTGTTTTACAAATTAGAGCCATGCATTGAAGGTAATGACTTTCATTGTATCATATTATGAATAATAGGAAGCCATTCAGAGTCAAATACCTCTTTCATTTTATTAAAATTATACCAAAAGTGAAATCATATTATTAAATATTCATATTAGTAATATCGGAGTCTAGATTTAGTAAAAGTCAGATAGACTAGGGTCTACGTATATCAGCATTAGTTCTTGAGGGGCAGAAAGATGTGAATCAAAGTAGAATTAAAAGGTAAAACTCTTAAAAGTAAGCTGCTAAAATTATACTTGTGCTTATTTTTTTTTACAATTTACACCAAGTTTATCTACTTTCACACAATAGATATCATCAAGCATATATGTTAAAAGTTACCTATTTCTGCTGATTAATACTTCCAGTATATTCTCACTATCTTGTTGAATCTAACATTATAGGATATAGTTTTACAAGAAAATAACAATTCAGTATCTTGACTAGAAAATTATGGTATGAGAAACATTTGTGCCTTTGATACTCTGGATTTTGAAATAATTTTATTTCCTTCTGAGAAAATGAGAAAATGGTTGATGATACTATATTTCAGGCTCACATTGTATATTGATTTGTCAGAATGAGAAACAATAACTCCAGGCCTGGAAGACCCTGCTGATCTGCCTCTCTGCCTTTAAGCCCAGATATGAAGAGTAAATAGTAATGCTTAAAAAATGGATAAAACTCAAGCATTATTATATAGAACATTTACTAGAGCTTCTCTAGTCTAAGATACACAAATGTGTTTGAAATATTTAAGAATATATAAAGAACATGTAAGTGAATTTGAATTTATTGAATGCATTTCTCAATATTAGATATTCTGAAACTAATAATGAGAGTCTACATCAAACAAAACCTTTCTCCCTGCTATGCTTCATATCTCAGGAATGTAATTTCCTGAGCAAGTAATCATAATCCAATGAAGATATAATTTGGCCTTTTTACTTTGTAAATATAATTCACATACTCAGTAAAAATATTACTAGGCATAAAAAGCCAGGATATATAAAAATGCATTAACTTCTTAAATAAGTCTTTTTGGATTCCTTATTTTGAATCGTGTTTCAAGTCAGGAAGCTAATATTTATAGACTCAAGGCTGGATAAAATATAAGAATAATGGATTCCTTGGTGGTTGTTTTATTTCACTAATGACCTCAATAAATCAGTAACATGTCTAAAATACTTGCTTAACCCAAGATCTACTACAAGGAATATAGCAAAATTCATTTCTCTTAAGTTTTATAAAATTATTAAGTTTTACATGATCTTACAAATAAGGTGTATCTGTGAGGTAATGACTGGTTATTTAGGAGGATTTGTCAAACATCTGCAACAACAACAAACTATAGTTTTAAGAGAGTTACAGATAGAATTACTGACTAAAGGCATTTGATGTGATTGATTTGTGTTTCCAAACCAATTATCCTTGAACTTTAGCAGAATAGAGAGCCAAAGCAGAAATTTCATAACTCACTACACATTGACAGGAGCATCTGCTGAGATATAATATAGCCAGACAGGCAAGTTGTGCTGGGGACATCTTTAGAGTGATACCTTTACAGAGCTTAGGACAAAAGTGCATTTTCTTGTTGAAGATTCTAAATTTAGAGATACATCCTGAGGCTCTTGTAAGTGAACAAAAGGAAAGTTGCTATAAATTGTCACCTTTGCACAAAACCTTGGTACAGAAATGGTGAATAAGATCTTTAATTATTGCCTCTGTTGACATTTAATGTAATTTTAAAATGAAACAGTGTTTTTTAATCTACCCTTATAAATAAGGAACTAAAGCTGCTAATATTTAATCTTTTCTAATGAATATATTGCCATAAACTCAAAATCAGTGTAATTAGCCAAACGATACTTTAAATTTCATTGGTGCCATAAACTGCCATAAGCTTGCCTTTAACCAATACTTGCTTGAACACCTCATTTTCAGTTCTACTATGTATTTTTAAGTCCACTTACATGGTGCATGAGAAAGCTGTGGATAATATAGAGGACGAAAGATCACAACTTAAACAATAAATAAATGAAACGGTTTGGCCTCATGATAATGTAAGTTGTCACAGATTTTTATTAGAAAAAGGAACAGTAAATTTTAGCAATCATTGGAGTGTAACTGATGTCGTAAAATGTTCTCATTCACAGCGAAAGCTCGGAGCCCTTCATTCTCAAATTCTGTGTCTTTTATTGTCACACACAAACTACATTTGAAAAATTTGTTGCTGCTTGTGCAAAACGGTGCATAGTAACCAAGGCACTTAGCTGGTGCCAGCCTCGTTAATAGGAAAGTTCCCTGAGAGTCATCTGATATCAAACTAAAGTCCTCCATATGTGATACTGTCTACGCTCTGTAGCTTCAAATGACCTAAAGCCTCGGATACTTCTACAGGTTTAAATAAAATAATGAATGACTTGTGAGCCAAACTTTCTAAGTGTGATTTTCATAAGGATTGTTTTATGTTGCTTTCATTTTCAAAAAAAAAAATTCTGCTATTTCTCTCACTTAAATAATTTACTAGTACAATTCATTTTACAACTGTGGCACTTTTGTGTGTTTCAAGCTAATTTGACATTGATGATATTTCAAAGTTTCCTGAAGGTATGTAAGAAAATCAACATGTTCTCAGCACAGTAACGTTTTAATACGAAGAACTAATTTAGTGAGTGACTTCAGGAGCCAATGGCACATAGATAGATAGATAGATAGATACATAGATAGATAGATAGATAGATAGAGATAGATAGATAGATATGTAGATATATAGATATATGTGTGTGTATGTTCTTTAACACGTTTCGTTAAAAAAAAAGTGTATGCCACATTATATATTTTGATAATACTTAAAATCAAGGATGAAGAGCCGGGTGTGGTGGCACACGCCTGTAATCCCAGCACTCAGGAGGCTGAGGCAGGAGGATCCGTGTGAGTTCAAAACCAGTCTGGGCTACAAAAGTGAGTTCAAGGCCAGCCTGAACTGCATAGTGAGACCCTGTCTCAAAAAGCCAAAAAAAAAAAAAAAATCAAGGATGTATACTCTTGATTGATAATTACAAATTTTTTCTAGCTCTCACAGAAATATACTATATTACATTTCTCTATGGAAGCAACAAAAATTCTTATCAGAAATTACATTTGCTGAAATATTGATTTTAAATAATTGAATAAGATATGAACATACATATATATGTTCTCTAATGGGAAATAGCAAAATTACATTCCATATATGTACAATGTTTCTTAAATTATGATGTTCCATGTTAAGATAAATGAAATTAAGAATTCTTTTTCTCATTTTACTTTATTTTTACAATTATGTTTGCTTAGAGTTGTAAAAGTGCTAAGTTAAAAGATTATTAATCAATAAAAGCAAAAATAATAGAGATCCATTATGCGAGATAACAATACAGTTTATATAACCAAACAATGAAGGAATTATTGATATTTAAATAAATATCTACATAAATGGAATGGAACACAAATTAAAAAACAAATTTAGCAAACTATGATGTAACTTAGCAACTATGTTACCTTCCAGTAACTGAATAGTTATATATTAAAGGTACGGTTTTGCTTCACGTTGTACTTTAGAAAATAAAGTCTGCACATATTTATTAGTTAAACCTAAAATCAAAGTACTAAATATTTATATGATGACATAAGGGTACACATTTACCAACTTACAGTGTAATCTAAATTTTAATAGTATATGAACCAAAAAGAAAATGTTTATAGTGAATTATAAAAGTTTAATTTATAAATAGGAAAATTTTAATTATGAGCAAAGTCCTCTAACATGAACATGTTATTTTAGTTTTTTGGGTTTTTTTCAAAAACATGACAGTAGTACATTCCCAATAATTGATACAATACATATTTGTCCTCGTAGTAGTTATACAGAGCACAGAATGTACACATAAGCATTTTTCTAATCCATGTTGGTACAAAAAATTCTTCTCTTTGAATTAAGACAAAGTAGTTTTACACATAGTCCAGTATTTCATAATCAAAATGGATTACTGGTAAAACTGGCAATTTCACAAGCTGTTGACTTAAGCCTTTTACAGCTCAGCAGACTAATCTAGGTGCACATTTTATGCCTCGTGGTTAAACTATTCTGCTGGGAGGTTAAGGACAAGTTAAAGCAAGACCTACATAACAAAACATGTAACTTTTGTATCTCCCAAGGTCAGTCAAATCCCCTCAGGATTTACTTAGAAACCATGTACAGTGCTTTTAGAACTGTTGTCAGTGTTAACTGACTGGATGAGTCACGGCCATTGCTTGACCCATTTTCTCTTTGTGAAAGCCTGAGAGAATGTTTTCTCTCTAGAGGACTCTCTTTAGGCACATTATGCATCATCTGTACCTTTCCTCTGTGGTCTCATAATCTCCTTCAACAGAAAATTTGGAGAATTACTGAGTGATAGGATATTACAGCACAGATTCTCTTATGTCCTGAGTCCTCAGGGACATTGAAGGGCTAGGGCCAAAACATTGGCTATCCTTGTAGCCCTTCTTTTTCCTCCAATTTTTGTTCTGTAAACTTACATTCTTAACCATCCAGAAGAGAATTTTCATGATATTATTACTCTATAACATAAGTACTTGAGTTTAACATCACTGTCTTTCTGAATATCAAACATTTTACGCTTAACTTCGAGTTGCTATTTTCCACCAATCATTGATATTCTAATAAATCCCTATACAATGTAATACAAAGCAGGTGCACATTTTTATACAGACATTTAGAAATCTAAGAATATATAAAATTGTAGCCAGTCTAACCTACAGCATTTCTCCTGTCTTACTCTCATGTAATACCATTTTTTTATTTCTTATAAACCAATCATTTACTTGAGTGATAGTATAGCAATAACTGAAATTACATTAGAAGCAGCACAAAATTAAAAGACAAGAATTACAGGTATTCTAAGCATAATTTTAGTGTTACACACTACTACCCTGGGTGTGAAAATTATTTTGGTTGTTCTTAGGACCATTATTTAATACATCTTATATATAAGTGGATGGCTCTGATTCTTCCATGTTTCCTATCTTTTCTGTTTGTAGTAACTTCATTGTTTAATACTTTAGTCCTTGATTTCCATGTAGCTGTGTTATGGATTTCTATTTTTATTTCTTCTATTGTGTTCTTACAGGATGGAGACTATATAATATTTACACATGTAGGTCTGTTTTATTTCACTTATGAGTATAAGTTCAAGATACAGTCACTTATAAATGAAGTCTTCAAGTTTATCCTTTTTATAGCTGAATAATATGCCATTGAATAAAAATGCCACATCTTTTTCAACCATTCTTCAAATGATGGGCATTTTGGTTGTTTCCAAAATTTAGCTATCACAAATTTTGCTGCTATGAACAAAGGTGCACAGATATCACTATGGTATGATGTTTTCAATTTTTCTGGGAAAATTCCCAGCAGGGTGATAGCTAGATTGAATGGAATTTCCAGTTTTGGTTTTTTAAGGAATCTCCACACTGCTTTCCATAATGGTTACACCAGTCTGCTTTCCCACCCACAGTGGAGAAGGGTTCCTTTTTCCCCATAGCCTCTCCAACATTTGTTGTTGGTTGATTTCTTTATGATAGCCATTCTATCTGGTGTGAGATGGTATCTAAGTGTTGTTTTAATTTGCATTTCATGAATGGCAGGTGGTGTGGAGTATTTCCTCGTGTATTTACAGGCCTGTTGAATTTCTTTTTCCAAAAAGTGTGTGTTCACCTCAGATTCCTATTTCTGGATTGGGTCTTTGACTTTGGGACCCTAATGGGTTTTTATTTTATTTATTTGTTTGTTTGTTTTTTGTACTTTATAAATTCTACATAGAAGACCTTTGTCTGCATGCATATTAGTTAACATTTTTTCAAAATGTGTGGGTTGTCTTTTCACTCTGTTGTTAATTACTTTTGATGTGCAAAAACCTCTCTGCCAGAAGAGGTCCCAGTTGTTGATTGTTTCAAGTGTTAAACATGTATTTTGATTTTTGTCCATGAACTCTTTGCCTACCTTGATGTCTTCAAGATTTTCTCCCACTTTCTCCTCTAGGAGATGTAGTGTTTCTCTTTTAATATTTGTATCTGTAATGCATTTTGACTTTAGTTTAATGCATGGCGATAGACCTGGGTCCAGGTTTAGTTTTCAGCATATAGAGAGCCAATTTTTCCAGCAGCATTTGTTAAAGAGGCTATCTTTCTTCCAATAAACATATTTGGCGCCTTCGTTTAAAATAAAGTGACTGAGTGTGATTGTATTTGTTTCTGCATCTTCTAATATATTCCTTTGATCCTCAGGTCTATTTCTTTGCCAATACCATGCTGATTTTATTACTATAGCTTTGTAGCATAACTTTAGATCAGGAATTGTAATGCCTGCTGCCTTATCTTGGTTGTCCAGCATTGTCTTGGCAATTTTAGGTCTTTTCTGGTTCCAAATAAATTTTAGGAATGATTTCTCCAGATCTGTGAGTTATATTGATGTTATTTTCTTAGGGATTGCATGAAATCTCCATAACAATTTAGGGGATATGGCCATCTTCACAGTGTTGGTTCTTCCTACTCAGAAGCAGACAATAACTTTCCATCTTGTGAAATACTCTAGGTTCTCTTTTTTCAGAGTACTGTAGTTTTCATTGAAAAGGTCTTTTACTTCCTTAGTTAGGTTAATTCCTAAGTATTTCATTTTTTATGGTACTATTATAAAAGGTATTGTTTCTCTAATTTCTCTCTCACTCTTATTCTCACTCTTATTCTTTTATTACTCTCTTGTGTCTAATGGCTGTAGCCAAAGTTTCCAGAACTATATTGAACAGGAGTAATGATAAAGGACATCCTTGTCTTGTACCAGACTTGAGAGTAAAAGACTTCAGCTTTTCCCCATTTAGAATTATGTTCACCCTTGGATTGTCTTAGATGGCTCTTATCATATTGAGGGGACTCGCAGGATGGTTCAGCAGTCTAAGGAACCTGCTTAGAAAAGCTTAGGCCACTGCAGAGACTGTGGTTCTATTCCTTCCACAACATACTGTGCCAGTCCCACCGCCAGTGCAGACTGAGCTAGCTAGCCATAAAAAAAATTTTTAAAAAATTGAGGCAGATGCTCTCTGTTCCAATTTTCTGTAGCATTTGAACATGAATGAATGTTGGAGTTTGTTAAAAGCCTTTTCTGTATCAATTGAGACGATCATACGATTTTTTGATTTAGCCATACTGATATATTGTATTACATTTATCAATTTGCATATATTATACCATCCTTGTGTCCCTGTGATGAATCCTACCTGGTCATGATGTATAATCTTCTTTATGATTTGTTGTATTCTATTGGCAAGGATTTTATTGAGGATTTTTGCATCTATGTTCATGAGAAAGATTATGCTACAGTTCTATTTTCTGGTTGCATCTCTCTATGGTGTTGGTATCAGTGTAATCCTTCCCTGTAAGAATGATTTAGGAGGATTGCTCCCTTTTCAATTTCATTGAAGAATATGAGAAGTATTGAGATTATGTCTTCTGTAAATTTCTTGTAGAATTCAGTGGTGAATCCATCAAGACTTGGACATTTAGCCGGGTGTGGTGGCTCACCCCTGTAATTCCAGCACTTGGGAGGCTGAGGCAGTAGGATCAGTGCGAGTTCGAGACCAGCCTGGGCTACAGAAGTGAGTTCAAGGCCAGCCTGAACTGCATAGTGAGACCTTGTCTCAAAAAAAAAAAAAAAAAAAAAAGACTTTGACTTTTTTTTTGGTTGGTAGATATTTTATTGTAGTTTGTATTTCATTGGCTGTTATTGAGTTATTCAAAGTTTTTATATCTTCTTAATTCAGTTTTTTTTTTCTTGTTTCAGAACTTTTATTTTTTATGGCTGGCTCAGCCTGCCCTGAGGGAAAGGCTGGCGCAGCATGTGGTGCCAGGGATCGAACCGCGGTCCCTGCAGCCGCCTAAGCTTTCCTAAGCAGGCGCTTTAGACCCCTGAGCCATCCTGTCAGGCCCCTTAATTCAGTTTAGTAGTCCATTCTTTCTACAAATCTGTCCATTTTATCTGTGTCTTCAATTCTGGGAGAGTAAAGATTCTCAAAGTAGGTATTAACGATCCTCTGACTTTCTGCTGGGTCTGTAGTAATTTCACCCTTTTCATTCCTTATTGCTTCAATATGAGTCCTTTCTTTCCTTGTTTTGATGAGGTTAGCTAGGGGCTTACCAGTTTTATTTAATCTTTCAAAGAACCAGCTTTTTGATTGATGAATTATTTGCATTTATTTTTTTGTCTAGGTTGAATTAATTTCTACTCTAATCTTTGTATTTCTCTCCCATGTTTGGGCTTTGGATTTCCTTCGCTCTTCCTTTTCTAGTTGGGTTAGGTGCTACATAGGAGTACTTATTTGTTCCTGTTCTTTCTTCTTAATGTGTGGGTTCAGAGCTATAAATTTTTCTCAAAGAACTGCTTTGATTGCATCGTATAAATTCTAGTAGGTTGTGTTTGAATTTTCATTAAAATGCAAATATTGTTTAATTTATTGTTTAATTTCATCTGTAACGCACTGGTTGCTAGGAAGGGAGTTGTTTAATTTCCATGTATTTCTATGGTTCTTGTGATTTCTGTTGTCATTTTTTTTCCAGTTTGATTGCACTGTGATCAGATAATATACATGAAATGATTTCTGTTTTCTTGCATATAGTTATGCACAACCTATGTAATAGTATGTGGTCTATTTTGGAAAATGTCCTGTGTGCAGCCGAAAAAAATGTATATTCAGAAGTGGTTGTGTGGAACACTCTGCGTATATCCACTAATTCCAGTTGTTTCATGATCTGGTTCAGTTCTGTTACTTCTTTGCTGATTTTTTGTTTGCTTGACTTATCTTTTTTAGGATAAAGTGGTGTTAAGGTCTCCTGTTAAGATTGTGGTATTGGATGTTAGATTTTTCATGCCCATTAAGATTTGTTTTATTTAACTGGGTGTTCCCATGTTGCATGCATATGTATTTATGAGTGTTACCTCTTTGTCTTGAAGTTTTCCCCTAACTCAAAGGTTAGGGGAAAGGGAAGGCCTTAAGTGACCTT
>PVJA010009025.1:0-45511 GCA_004027025.1 Myocastor coypus
GTAGTCGCCCAAGCTTTTCCTAAGCAGGCGCTTTAGACCACTGAGCCATCCTGCTGGGCCCCGGGAAATGGTTTCTTATTAGGCTGTCTACCTATACACACAGGGCCAAGCAGAAGGGAAACAGGTTCTCTCTCCTGACACCTTGAATGGAAGCAGCTTCAACCCTTGCTACCTCCTGCGTCTCCAGTTTCCTGCTTCCTACTTCCTGGGCCTCTGGAGGCAGGAGGCTATGTGGAGAGCACAGAGCCTTTCTGTTTCATCATATTTCCAAGACTTCTCTGCAGCAGAGCCAATACTGCATTTCTGAGAAGTCTTTTAGTCCCTGAGAAGTCTCTGAATAACATGAAAGAAGAGAGGACGCGTTTGGAACATGGGAGCTATGGATAGTTTTCTAAAGGTTGGACCTCCAGGGATGCCTGTGGAGGCTCGCATCCTCCCTGAAACATTCGCATTCACAGCCTTCCATTCAAAAACTTTATTAATCAATGTTATGTGTCATCCTGGCCCTGTATGTAGCACGGTACTCCAAACTACACTTACGAGTCTATGTGTAGGTCCTCCCAACTTTTAGAATGAACACTCTCCTCCTTGGTGAGCTCTGAGAAGCAGGAGCTTCATGGATGAATACTCTATCTCTGGTAAAGAAAAGTCTACATCTCACTTCTTCAGTGAAAAGCCAGGAAAGCCTTGTGTTCTATGAGCTTCCTCTATTAATGCTTCCTGTTCTCATTTTCCACCCCCAAAACTAGAGCAGTGTCCTTAGTCCAGGGCTGTAAGCTTCTGATTTGATGGGTTTGCGCCCACACAGCGGTGGAGCGGTCCTCACAGTAGAGAGTCAGCATAGCGGGAGAATCCCAGGACCAACATTGAGGAGCCGCTCTGGTAAGAGTCGTCAGGTGCCTCTCCCTGGGGTAGCCCGGAACTTCCTTTTTTGATTTCCTTGCGAGCCAACCCTCCTCCAATCAGCGCCTGTTGTGTCACTGTAAACTCCGCCCCTAGCCCAATCACATAAAAGCTCCAACCTCTGTCTCCGCCTCCAGGGTCTTAGGCTTTGCTTTTGGCCACCCTCCGGTGGTGCCCGGCAATAAAGGATTTGCTTGTTTTCAGCCGCTGCTCTTTCACGCTGAGGAACGAACCTTACATGACTGACCTTCTGCCACAGCTGTCCTGACCCGTTCACAATGAACCCGAGATCGGTCCGCTACAGTCCATGAAAAAGATCTTGTTAAAGCTCAATTCCATGACGTAGGCCACTCCTTTAATGTATGACCCTTCCTTTTGAGGGTACCTAGTCTCCTAAATTTGGCAGGGAAACCCCGTTGTGACTTCCTGAGCTGAGATTGTCCCTGTTTCCCTGTCTTCGCTCCACACACTCCCTCCTTGCATCTCATGCGTTCTGCCTTTCCTGTTTCCACCTCCATGTCTTTACACATGCTGTTCTTTCTTCCTGTGATGTCCCCTTTCCGTCGTCAGAAAGCTCTTTCCTATCTTTCCGTTTAAGCGTTAAAGTGTGCACCATGGCTGGGATGCAGTCATTATTCATTGTTGAAGTAGATCCCAGCAAAATCTTCCTGCATTCCCTTTAGCCCTAGTTATTCCTGGCTTTGGGCTCCCAGAATTCTTAGCTTGTGTTCATCTTATTAGGCAGCCTCTCATCCCTGGGACAAAATAATCAGCAATACACAGTGGAAAAGAGAAAAGGTGATTAGGGCTCCAAGTTCCAGAAGTTTCAACCCATGGCTGAAGAGAGCTCTCATTCCATGTAAGCCAGATTACATCAGGAGGCTGAGGAATCCATAACAGACGACTAAAGCACTGGAGCTAGAGGCTAGAGAAATGGCACCAAAAGACTGAAATGTCTGTGCCAGAAAGCTGAGGGATCTTACTGGAAGCAGGAAGGGATGCTTAAGACGAAGACCAGAGGTGCCTGGAAAAGAACCATCCGGGCCACAGTGAGGACCTGAACACCTCCTCCAGTGCAAACAGCTGAGTTCATGTCAGGAAAACCAGCCCCAGCAACCTTCTCCAGGAAAACCAACAGCACTCCATCTTTCCCTCCCGCTGGCCTTGGATAAGTGGACAACGATCCTCAGATGGGCCTTTCACACCCAGAACCGTGCTGATTCCATCGAGCCTGGTGTCCCCACTACTCAAGTTGACCATTAGCTAACCCACCATGGGATCTATCCTCTGAGAGCCTGTAGTTCTGTGATTTTTGTTGGTGTAAAAAACAAACAAAACAAAACACCTTTTTCTTATGTAAAAACAAATTCATTCAAGTCAGTTCTAGGATGTAGGGGAGGAGTTATTAACATACAGGGTCTTTATGGGAACCTAGAAAAAACTGAACTATTCTATGTGAAGTAGCCAAGAGGCCAACGTAGATGTTTCTCTTTCCACCCATCTTCATTCATTCACCCATTTATTTATGCTCTGTTCTGTTCCCAGTCTCCACCCCCACACAGCTTTCCTTTTCATGGAGGCACATGCACTGGTGCTGTTGGTACACTGCACCAGTACCCTCAGCTCTTAGTACTTCTGGGCATAACTACTGGGCTCTGAGCTACTGGCACTTGTGACCCTGTGTCATGGGTCTTCTTAGTGCAGAAACACTAAGGGATCCACACAACATGCGAGGAATCTTCCACTAATCACTCACAGAAGTTTGAGGCCACCCGCCTCCAATAATTGAGGCACATCACTCACCCTGCTTCTGAGAGCCCCCCTCCCCCATAAGATTGTCCACTGAAGAAGACATGTGCTTGACTGGTTTATTGCCCTTCCTGTCTCACCCTCCTACTCCTCACTTCTCAAACAAGCGTTCAGGTCTACCTGCGGGGGAGCCACTGAGACACACTCAGGGCCCTCATCCAGCATTTATTTCCATGGCCAGGCTCCTCTAGCAACCTAAAGCTTCCTAGTGACTTCAAGCTGCCCCGCAGTGTTCAACGTCCCAGCGGACAGACTGGCTAAGCTCACATTCTTAAGCCAGGCTGCATTTCAAGGCGGCTGGTGCACCCATGAAGTGCCACCTGCGACCAGCCTGCCCCATTCCTAAAACCTCTAGCCTAGAAGAGGAAGGTATGAAGCTGTCATCAGGTCAGAGCGCTGTGGCAGAAAGGCACCTCCAGACTCAACGGTCACACAGGTGGTTGCCGGAGGGATTCAGCAGGGAAGGATGCTTACCAGACATCAAATAATAATTTCATACTGAAGTGCAAAACGATCAGAGACATATGCATTGTGCTTCCATTGAAACATACACTTAGATTTGAAAAGTAACAGGATATGTGCTTAGTGAGGGATTCCCCCACACACCCCCTGTTTTTGTGTCAAGCCAGATTACTTAGAAAATAACTCAGGAATTTTTCACAGCTAGTAACCCCTGCCCCACCCCATAGCCTCCACCCTTTTGCTTTAGTGGTTTCCTCACCCAGAACTAATTAATGAAAGTGACATTTATTGAAGATGGCAAGTCAGTCATACGGTACTGCACATGTCACACGGGGTTGGGGGAGGGTAGGCTAGTCTGTGAGATGGACCCATTTTTGGAAGGCATAAGTGACAGTTACTCATTGTACACGTGCCATGTGACATGCCCACTGTGGGGCACATTTCCTACCTCCATTCGGCCCCAGGATGTCCCTCCTGCCGAGGTAGACGCTCTCACTGCTCATCACTCATGTATCAGAAATTGAGATTTCTGATTAAAGGTTGGTGTCCCAGGTTAGACAACCAGAAAGTAGTGAAGACGTCATTTGAGCTCTCAACCAAAACTGCACAGGGAAATACTTCAAAGGATCAATAATTGGGACCTTGTTCTATTATAAAGTTTTGACACATAAAAGAGAGAGAGAGAGAGAGAGAGAGAAAGCAAACGATTAACAGAATGAAAAGATATCCCCCCAAGTAGGAAATAATTTTAGCCAACTCTCTCTCAGACAAAGGACTTATGCTGAGGACATACAAATAATAATAATAATAAAAAAAAACCTAAATCCAAAGACCCAATAATAAAGAAAATGGGTATTTGAGATGAATATATACCTTGCAGATGAAGAACTACAAGGCAAACAAATCCATAGAAATGTTCAACATCATTGCTCACTTGAGAAATGCAAATTAAAAGAGGGACCGAAATTTCATTTCACCCCAGAAGGAATGGCTATTATCAAAAAATAGACCAATAACAAATGCCAGAGGGGCTGGGGTGGGGGAGGAGTCCTAGACTGGTAGAACCACTGTGGAAATCAGTGTGAAGATGTCTCAAAAAACTAGGATTAGAGGTTCCATTCAACCAGCTATTCCCTTCCTGAGTGTCTTCCCAGAATAATTAAAAACATCATCAAACATTGACAAACATGTACCCATGTTTAAAGCAGCACAATCATCATTCCTATGCCTAAGGAATAATCCAAGTGCACATCAACCAAGGAATGGATAGAAAAGATGTGATAGTTTTATATAGTGGAGTACTACTTAGCTATAAAGAAATATAAATCTTGTATAAGTATAAGTAAATGGATAAATGCTTGTATAAGTAAATGGATAAATGGATGCAACTAGAGGCTGTACTCAAAAATGAAATAAATCAGACCTGCATATGCAAATATTGCATTATCTCCCTGGTGTAAGAAACTGGGAGAGCAAATAAAATACAAAAGGTGCAATAGACACTGTGAAAGGGAAAGAAACTGCTCAAAATCAAAGAACAAGCCTGGCGTGGTGGCGCACGCCTGTAATTCCTGCACTTGAGAAGCTGAGGCAGGAGGATCAGGGAGAGTTCAAGACCAGCCTGAGCTACAAAAGTGAGCTCAAGGCCAGTCTGAGTTGCATAGTGAGACCCTGCCTCAAAAAGACAAGATGAAAGAAAGAAAGAAAGAACAACTAAGATGGAGGGAGGGAGAAAAGAAGGAAAGAATATATAAAGGAGCACTTAGTGTTCATTAATTAATCTTATGTGTCTATATCTAGTAATCTGAGCAACTACTTTGAAGATAACAATATGCAACATAATAACCATTGTTAATTTCCTATCATCTTGTTCTGAAATTCTGTAGCACTTTATCCTTTTTTTTTTTTTTTTTTTTTTTTTTTTTTTTTTTTTTTTGAGACAGGGTCTCACTATGCAGTTCAGGCTGGCCTTGAGCTCACTTTTGTAGCCCTGGCTGGTCTCGAACTCACACCGATCCTCCTGCCTCAGCCTCCCAAGTGCTGGGATTACAGGCGTGCGCCATCACGCCCGGCTACTTTATCCTTCTTTATTGTCTCTAAATTTATAAAATGGATACAAAATAACATTTGAACTCTCCTCCATTTTCCCAACCTGTGGGTGGGCCTACCTTCCCTGAGAGCAAAAAGTGGTTCTGATGTTGTCCCTTCACTTCACAGATGAGGAAACTGAGGTTCAGTGAGGCAAACTCTGAAGCTTCCCATTTATACAGAGAAGCTATTCGGCAGAAGGAGCCTTCGATGGCCTGTCCAGGTGGGAAGTGCTTAAAGGATGAGAAAGGCGAAATCCTTCATTATTTTTAGAGCATCTGCTATGTGGCTCTAGTCCTCCATTCCTTCAACTGAATGAATCATATATGGGGCATAATCATAAGGCAGATTTGTTTGCTATCAAAGTGGAAGAATACTGTGGATTTCCAGGTCTGTACGGATAACCACTCCAGGGATGACCTCAGGGCCACTGGGTGACCCGGCAGCCTCTGAAATCCTTCCAGCTCCTACCTCACTCTCCAATACTCCCAACCGGGCTGATCCTTTGTGGTGCTTCATGGTATTATATGCTGTCTCTGTGGAGTCCAAGATCTAGCGAAAGGGTGTCTCAACGGGAGGAGAACAGATTAAACTCTTAAAAGGAATCTGCTTGATGGATTTACTAGGCCTGAGAAAGACAAATGTATATTTATCCCTGAACAGGAAGACAGGATGGGAAGACCATAGAGTTTACCGCTGCTATCTGGTCAGAAACAAAAACCACATCAGGTTCTTCAGATAGAAACCCGCTTTAATCAGCTGAAGCCAAAAATGGAGGATACTCATAAGGACAAGGAGATTGCAGCCTGCAATGGTTGATACATTGTGTCAACTTGAGAAGTTTAGAAGTTAAGCAGCTAAGCAACTCAGCAGGGAACCAGGCTCCTCATTGCATAAATATCCTCATCCTGTATAAAAGGAGGACCTAGCACAGTTGGGGCACTGTAAGGCCTGGGGGTTGACTGCCTACACTACACGGGAGGTAAAGAGGCTGCTTTTCCCCTCTCCCCTTTTGCTCTTGTTGCTTTGGAGGTCTTCTGTGTTGCCTGTACCACGTTACCCTGCCTTGGTGCCAGCTGATTACAGACTGAAACCGCCACAAACTGTGAGCTAAATAAACCTTTCCTTGCTTAAATTTGGGCGCTGGGTTTTTTGTCTCAGCAACCAGAGCAAAGTAAATAAGACATGACCCAAAGGAAGGAAATGCAGACAACCCCTAGAGCTGGAAACAAGAGCTGCTCCCTCCACCCCTCCACGCCACCCCACCCCCGACTTCCTGGCACAGGCTTGCCCATCTTGCGCTTCTGCTCCTTTTGAGGGCTCTGAAGACCAGTTCTCTGCTTCCTGGCCAACTTGGCAGAAGGCCAAGCATAGCATCCAGGACAGTTCTGCTTTTGAGACTAGTGACAATCAACAGCAGACTTCAAACTCCTCAGAGAGAAAATACATCGATCCAGGTTTAGTTGTCTTAAACTCTTAGCTCAGTGCAATCAGATGTTCAGATCCATACAAGGAGCACAGCTCAGGGGATCTGCTTCTCTGACCAGAAATGGCAGTGTGGCCTGAGAAGACCCCCTACGTCTGCCAACCTATGATACTCTCAGTTGTAGAGACTGATAGTTTGTCTTACTCTTCTCTCATTGCTTAGACAAATACCTAACACTCAAATTGAGGGAAGGAAAGATTTATTTAGCTCACAGTTACTAGAGGTTCCAATCCATATTCAGCTGGCTCCAAGGCAGAGAGGTACAAGGCAGAAAACAACCTTTCATGGTGGCAGCTAAAGAGCAGAAGGGAGAGAGTTAGCAGCCCCTCAAGCAGCTAATTTCACTTCCTCCCTTACAGTGAAATGCAAATCACCTGCCCCAAGGCAGGCACAGCACCCATTTCCACAATAATCAATTACAAATTCCAGAAGCCAACCCAAGAATGCCTGAGGCTTTGGGGGGACACCTATACACAAACCATAACATAGTTTCCCCCTTCTTTACAGCAGTAGAAGCCTTCCATATTTAGCTAAGAGTGGGGCTGCAGGGAGGTCCTTTCCAAGAGAGCGCACACCATGGCTCTTGCTTTTCCAAAGCGTGGACGGACTTTTAGAGAGGAAATAGCCATCTCAAGCCACATAGGAAAGGGAATGTGGAGGACAACAGAGTGGAAACCAGGAGTCTGAGATTGGGCCGATCAGCAGCTGCTGTCTTCCACCCCAGGATGCTCAAGCCGACTTCCCAGTGACGGCTTCCCCACCAAAAATAATAGACCTTACTACCAGAAAGCATGTAGAGAAGCAAAGCCTGGAGGTCTTCCTTCTTTTTCCACTTTGTGTTTGTGGTTAAAGTGCATGTGTATGCATGCCTATGTCACACACACACACACACACACACACACACACACACACAGGTCTCAAGAGAGTAAGAGTAGAGGGGGACATTTCTTTCTGTGACCCCTAAAACTCATCTGTTCTCTTACTCCTGCAACAAAACCTGTAGTTCCGGCCTCTCCTCCCCTTGGGCATTTGATGTTGGCTGAGGGATAATTTGGGCAGATGATCAGGATTTCTACAGGGACTTTCTGCTGATGGGCAGATTTTTTCTTCTGCTAAACAGTGAAGCTTCTGGAGAGGAACAAAATCCTTTGTTCTTTGTTCTCAAGGAGACAAATTATTATTTCTCTCTTCTGAAGAGCTTCTCATATGATGGGTGAAATTTCACAAATAATTAGGCCAAATAGCAACGCAGGTCCCGCTAGACGTGATGCGTCTGCTATTTCATCTTATCCTTCTTGATGGAGCTTCTGCCTGTCTTAAGTTGGTGCAGAGCTAGCTGTGGGTATTCCCTAACCAAGGACTGGAATCATGCTCTTTATTGAATATTTACCATTTCTTATTTGATTTTTCTTCTCTTGGTCCATTGTTTCACAATTTAAAATTTCTGCTATTTTGATCTCATATAAGATCTCTGTAGTTCAGCAGATGCCTTGTTGTTGTGCCGCCTTTATGTCTTGGGAGGCGGCTGACAGCCATACTGAAAGGTTGCTGTGCTGTGGTAATTCAGTTTATTTAGTGGTGTTAAGGAAGAAGGGGCTTCCACAGACAGCTGCTCCGTGGTTTCCTGAGCTAACCAGGCCACATCCACGCCCAGAAAGGAGGCCAGCTTGAGGGCTGCTTGGGCCAGTGCCTCCCCCCAGAAGCCAATCAATCGGTGGGCTCGGAGGAGCAGAGAGGGAGATCCTGCCGGCAACTGGCGTTCAACAAATATTTTTATTTGCTGATGGATTAAATAAAGTGCATGAGGTTTTCAAAATAAGTACTTTGCTACCATTGGAGACAAATGTTGATTAAATTCTGCAGAAGGTAGGAATGCCAAAGGGTATAAGATCTCACCAGGCTTATGCTTCAGTTTTTACTTCAGAAAAATCCTTGTGATGTCATCAAGCAATAAAGGGGTAGTAGGGGAGTCTCTGCTGTGTGCTTGGCTCCAAGCTGGATGCCGTGAACGTACAGAAACATGAGGTGGATTTCCTGTCTCTGGAGTCCTTCTAATCAGGAGCAGTGTAACAAAGGTGCATGAGATTTTGTTTATAAGTAATGAGACTGATGTTACTATACAGGATGTTGATTACATAATGGCAGAGAACCAGCTAAAAGTAATGTAATGGGATCAAGATCAGAGACAAGGTCAAGTGCTTCTTAGAGATGTTAGATCTTATGACAGTGCCAGGTTGTCTGGGCAGATTGTATTAACATAGTATGATATAATATAATATTACAATATAATATAATAAATAACATTACAATGTAATAGTCTTAGCCCGCTATTTGTTACCATAACAGAATGCCTGATACTAGGTAATTTATAAAGAATAGAGATATGTTCGGCTTGTGGTTCTGGAGTCTGAGAATCTTCTTTCTACCTTATAACATGATAGAGGGCTTCAAATGATAAGACAGAGCTTTGTGCCTCCTTCTTCTTATACAGCCACTAGTGCCA
Source organism: Myocastor coypus (assembly GCA_004027025.1). NCBI lineage: Eukaryota > Metazoa > Chordata > Mammalia > Rodentia > Myocastoridae > Myocastor > Myocastor coypus. The sequence continues at coordinate 9,252 of PVJA010009025.1, forward strand.
CCAGGCCCTCAAGACCTCATCTGATCCTAATTTTCTCCCAGAGACTCCCACTTTCAGATACCATGAGCATATGAATTGAAGTCTCCAGTTCATGATAGGGAATTGGGTTTCAACTGTAGCAGTATGGGGCCCACAGGATAGCTCAGCAGACTAAGTGCCTGCTTAGGCAAGCACAGGGACTAGGGTTCAATCCTTGGCACCACCTGTCATGCCAACCCCGCCCCCAGGGCATACTAAACCAGCAATGAAGTCCAGGCTTGGTGGAGCATGCCTGTAGTCCCAGCTGCTGGGCAGGCTGAAAACAAGAGGATCGCTATGAGTCTGAACTGCGCAGTGAGCTCTTATATAGAAAATAAATAGAAAATAAACCATAGCGATCATATAACAGTGGTAGAACCACGAGGTTAGACACACCAGCAATCGAATGCAAGCTCCTCTGCACATTAGCTATGCCAGTGCCTTTGCCTGAGGCGCCTAGCATCTCCAAGCTCTGCTTTCTTCATGTGGAAAACAAGAGTATTACTAATAAAAGGGCTTATCGTGGGATTATGTGAGGATTAAACAAGAAATACATAGAATGCTGGACTTAGTACCATTGGATCTCAGCCTCACTTTCTAAAGCTTAGATATACAATAAAAAGGAGCCAAAGACTACAGTTGTAAGGAATATGCATTCACTTAATCATCAGTTCAGTCAACAACTACATATTGGCTGTCTACATTGGGTCAGGTTCTCAGGAGTGGTATAAGAAGAAAAGGACAAAGACTCTGCTCCCACCAGCCTTGCAGCACCAGGGGACCAATGTGCACCAGCAGCAACAGCGCCAATGGATCCATGAGAATCAGCAGAGAAATACTGTGGAGAAGAGAACTCATGTTGTAAGAGCTAAAAATGAAAGAATCTGACCCAAAGTAGGGGTCCAGGCAGGCTTCCCAGGGGCAGAGAGGATTGAGATAATGCCTATAGAACAGTTGGGAGTTTGCAAAATAAGAAAAGAAAATAAGGGGCTGGGGACATAGCTCCATGGCACACGTGCCTGCCTGGAAGTGCAAGGTTGTGAGTTTGAACCCTGGTCCCGCAAAACAAAACAAAACAAGAAAAGAAAATAGTCCAGCCAGAGAGAAACAGGAGGGAAGTATTTCAGGGGTGAGGTACAGTCAAAGGGGGCAGAAGAGGAAGATAGGGTGTGTGTTTAAGGCATCACCAAGGTCCAGGGTAACAGGGGAGAGCTGAAGCTGGAGCTTGGGATGGTAGGGGAGAGAAAGCCAAAGCACACAGTCCCGCGGTCTCTGCTTGGGACATTGATTGTGAATCCTTCAGTAGAAGCAGGCCACACATCGGAAGGGCATCTGGTGGCCTCCCTGAAGGTTACCTCGCCTTTTCCTCCTGCTAGCACACCTTCTCAACAACTTACCTGGAGCCAAACACTCTGGGTCGTGTGGAAGCTGCTTCCTCTGCAGCTTCCCGCAGAAGCCATGAACTCTGTAGGAGCTAGAAGCATGTGTTCCCCATGCCATGCACAGCATCATAAAGATACCAAGTACTCAGAGAGCCTGTATGCCCAAGTGTAAGACAAACCCCAGTGCAAGGCACGCATCATTTCTCAGAGGGAGAGCCACCTTGGACATTCAAACTCTTATGAAAGGGTAGGATGTCTACTTCCACACTATATGTCCCAATACATTTGTATATGCTTTACATTCTACAAAATGGTATAGACATTGAGGAATGCAGTTTCTTCTAATCTGTATATTAAAGAGCCTAGGTCATGAAACAGTCATAATTATCTTCTGGTGGCCATTTCTCAACCGTTCTAATCATCGCCAGAGCTACCTTTGAATCGTCTAACTTGGTTCTCAGTTGTGAATCCTCTCCGCTTCCAGATTGTTCAAAATATACCACTTTGAATCCATACAAGATGCTGTCACTGAAAATATTACTAAAATCCCCAAGGTGGCTTTTGCACTTGTCCCTTTGGTGGATATTTATGATCTCTGCAAGGTCACTTTTTTAAAAAGTGAACTTTAAAAGCCTTGCTTAAAATACCTCCAACGTTTTCAATGACAAAGTCACGTCTTCAGAAATAGCCAAATCTGTGTTAAATATTTTTGCCTCTCTTTTTCCTCCTGACGTAACCCAGTGACATCTGTAAGACTCCTACCTGGGCTCCCCCACCATTTCTTATCCATTGAGGTCACTTTGCACTAATAATGTCTGTCTTCAAACATTTTCTTCATGTTCAAAACAAAGTAAATGGAGACGATTTCAAGAATGAGAAATTTTTAAGAATTTAAGTTTTAGGAACCGCCTTTTGGAGAAAAGCTTTGCCTTGTGTGTATACTGAGTGCTTGTCAAATATATTTGCTTATCTTCTCTTAGATCAAGGCACAAGGGTCACAAGATTACACGGAAACTTTGGGAAGGAAAAGGTATTACGTAATTCTAAGAAATTATCTCGGTTAACTTCAGCCAGTGGCTTTCAAAGGGGAATGGTTTTGTCCCCAGGGAATATCCACCAGTGTGCGGAGACATTTTTCTTTGTTACAACTAAGGGAAAGGACACAATTAGTATGCAGCAAGTGCAAGCCAAAGGCGTTGCTAAACATGCTATAGCTCACAAGAAAGCTTTCACAACCAAGAATGTCAGCAGGATCGAGGACTTGCGCTAACACCAACTCAAGGACAGTTGGCTAAAACTGAGCAGAGGGTAGCGGTGGTTCCCCAGGGAGGTCTGCTCCCGAACTCCTTCTCTTCTCTCCTCTCAGATGAGGTAGTCTCTGAGTTTCCTAGTCCCACTTTCTTGAGGCTGGGAGATTGTGCTCCACCACCTACCTTTCTTCCCTCTCTCATCTGAAACCCCAGGTATTTTTGTGAGTGAATGAATGAATGATTGAATGAGTGAATATGCCCAGTGTGGCCTGTACTCCTGAAGCACTGGCTTCTGAGGGGCAAGTGTGTCTCTTGGTCCTTTCTTCCTTCTTCCTCCACTGAACTGTGAGATTCAGATGGTTTTAGAAGTAAGTCAGGTATCAAAATGAAGCGTGTTAGATTAAAACAGACTCTGTAAGAGCAAGAGTCCTACTGTCAGTGCTGCTTCTTACCAGCTGGGTATCATGGGACAGGTGGTTAGAGCCTTGGGCATCTGTTTCATCCTTTATACAATGGAGATGATGATGGTTCTTACCTCACAGGACTCTTGAGAGCATTATTGGAGATAATGGAGGGAAATCTAGCTTTTGGTGATCAGTAGTGTCCACTAGTAGGATTACAGTATTGAATTTACAGAGGTCATGGATGCTGCCTCAATATTGATAGATTATGAGGTCATTTGGTTCCCTGTTCAAAGTCTTGCCTGACTGCAGGATTAGGGGATAGTGTAAGCAGAAAAACTGAGGGTCCCTGAGGGAAGAAGTCCACATTGCAGCTCCCTCTGCAGAGATTCCCTCGCGGCTTATTTGATTGCTCTTAACTGACAATCAACAAGTGAAGACTGTTGGGCCAGTGTTACTCGCAGGCTGTCTGGGAAGTAGTCAAAAGTCATCTAAGTACTGCATTCATGGCCTCTCCAAGTCCCAAGAAACACATCCTTGTGCAATAAAATATGTAGTGTGTGGAGTCCTCCATCCATCGGCTCCATGTTGTATGTCGTGCACATCGTCCTACTGGGACGGCAGGATGCTCCCCTCCATGTGAAGCTATGTCAGGCTGCAGGTGCGGCAGGCGTCACCTCCCAGCTTGTGCAGCCTGTGGGATGTCTAGTCCTCGACAGGTAGGGCAGAGGGAAGGTGACTAGATAATCAGCCCTGAGTTAACCTCCTTTGCACTGTCACACTTATCTCAGATGATTTGAACACACTTCTAGGAAAAGCTGCCTTTCCCTTTCCCTTTCCAAAGTGATCCTGATGGATACTGAAGTTTTTATGATTATTAATAAAATCTCCAAGATGAAATTTTATGGGCACACAGAGACTGTAAAAAGTCACTCCTTGCCTTGGAAGACTATATGTGGAGGGCGATGGAGGAAATCTTAAATGAAAATGTTCAAGTGGGAAGGCAGGGTGCTGAAGATAGAATTTAAAGAATCAGCCATTGCTCCTTTTAGCACTGAATCTGCTTCCTGAGGAGGATTTAGGGCTGTTTCTTGGGATTAGAGCTGACATTGCCAGGAAGTGTGAGCAGCCTGAGGGCCCCAGCCCCAGTGTCAGTTTAAGAGAGGTGGCCAGAAGTCTCTTGGGGAAAATGCATCGGTGGAGACTCTTGAGATTACTTTTTTATCATCTGCTTTGCTTTCCCCTCCCTTTTTCTGTTCCCGCCCCCCCTGGACTCTGTCAACATAGTCTTTGGAGTTTCATGGATCAGTTCACTGAAACTGTAAAATCAAAGTGACTTACATAGAAACCCCCAACTCCTTTTTAACCTCCAAATGAGAAAGGGTTGAAAAATGAGACGAATGTGAGGGGCAAGATGAGTTAAATGTTGATGCATCCAGAGTGAGCAGGAAGGGCAGAGCCCCTGACATCTGGTTAGAAGCCGGCTTCATAATTCATGCAGATATTGGGAAGAACATTCCTCAGTGAGGCCTGGAAAAGTTTAGCTTTGCTCAATGCCAGGGAATAAAGCAGCACTGTTTCCACGTTCGGCATTGCTTGTGGAGGCAAGGAGGGTTCGAAGCAACAGAGTCTGTGCCACTGCTCGGCTTCTCCTTCTCCCAGCTCTGCCACCGCAGCTTTGGGACGCTATTAAAAAGTCTTATATTTAAACTGGATCCCTGGAAAACTTGATCATGGCCATCCCATAATGACAGGTTGGTTAATTAACACTGTGCTTTGGAAAGTAGAGATAGGACAAGCAAAGAAGGTAAGGTTGGTTGATAATGAACAGATCTGAAGCCGCCAGATGACAGTCCTCTGTAGGCAGCTCTACGCCAACCATGCTTTTGTTTGGGTTCACTGTTAATTTTAGAAAGTGTAAGACACAACATGGCAAATTGGTTGATTGAAATAGTGTAGTTTCCAGAGGCTAAAAGTCTGATGTCTTGCAAAACACTAGCTATAGCTGAAGAGGTCCTTACTCGGCTATAGGCAAGAGCCTTCCTGCACACGAGGCAATGGGGTAGCAGTCCGTGAAGTGACTGTCTCAGTGAAAGGCTGGCCTGGATGGCTTGGGTCTGCTTGACATCTCTGAGTACTCCTTCGTTCATGTGTTGATGTTTAGGTTTCCATTTATTGCATAATTAGCGCAGTTTTCATTGCCAGTGTAGGTCAGGACAATATTTTGATCAGAAATATTGACTTTTGCTCTGTTTATGGACTTAAAAGGCAAGGAAATTGGTTATTTCAAGTAATATACATATATTTATTCCCAAAGGGCCATTGAATTGTTATGGACCTTTAAAACCCAACAGCATCCAGTTGCTGTTTTTTTTTTTTTTTTTTTTTTTTTTTTTTTTTTTTTTTTTTTTTTTGGAAGAAGAAAGTAGGAGAAGAATGGAGGGAGTCAGGGAAGGAAGATGAATTGGCTCATGACTCTAAATTCAGACAAACTCTGAAGAAACACTTGCCCTTTCTGTAAATAATAAATACTGGCTGCTAAATTGTTGAATTTTAAATCATATGATAAAGTGGTACTTAAGGAAGCTATACACAATAAAGACAAACATTTTTTGCTCCTGTGGGATTTCTATTTAAAACTAGGGAAGATAATCTCAACAGAGCATCATATAATAGCAAATACAGTAGCAGGCATATTACAGCACGTTATAAATGTTAATTTTTGAATCACATTTTTATGAAACTTGTCGCTGAGAACAGCTAAACACATCAGTCTGGGAGTCAGCTGTGCTAAAATTAACTGTTCCCTATGAGGGGATTCTGGATCCCTAATATAAAGCAGTGGGAATTAAAACAGCCCTGTTTGAAGGGGAGCTTTTGCTAGCAAGGAAAGTCCCCCCAGAATACCAGTGAGCTACTTCAGATAAACATTCAGAATTACCTCCTGGCCAAGCCAGCAAGCCAGCCAGGAAAATAGAAAGAAGACTGGGGGGAAATAAACCCTCCGCCAAGACCCTGTGGCAAATGGAAAAGATTTGGAGCAGCTCGTAAGCAGAGCTTTTAGCTGTTTTTCTGGTTTGTTAGCTGTTTGGTATGATTCATTTTATGCAAAAGCAGTTCTGGGCTTAAGGCATCCTTGTTGCAAAGATAAATAACTAAAACTTCATAGATTTAGGCAGAAGTTGGCTTTTATTTCTTTCTTCCTCATTAGAATATATTTGGACCCCTGTGTTTGCTGTTTCTCAAGCCCTTCTGTTTCAAAGTAACTCTTTAAAGAAGAGAAAGAAACATAATAAACAGCAGTGAGAAGCGACCACTCTTGCACCTACTGTCGGGGGTTCCTGGGAACGTGTTTAGAACTGAACCATAACTCTTCCTTGAGCCCTAATGAGCGTCGGGCCCTCCTATCAGGCCATTGGTAATGAGAAAGAGGCATAGTTTTGATTTGCATTGGAGTTTAAATAGATTTAAATCCAGGGACATTGTTTTGCTCTAATTCTTGCATTCACTTATCCTCTGTTCACCAACTTCTCAAAAAAAAAAAAGCAAAGCAGCGAAAGAAAAAGTTGTATTGTTGTTTTCTTTGTCTTGCTCCCCCTCCCCCACCCCACGGCAAGATTCCGAGGCCCCGTGGAAACTCCGCGAGCGAGCGCTCTTGGCGAATGCGGACCATTATAAATGAAACACAAATCAAAAGCATCATTTCACTGGCTCCTTCAGGTTCTTAAGCAGACGAATGTTCTGATCACTGAAGCCATTTCAGGGCTGAAATTAGAAAGTAATAAAAAATATCACACTCTCCCTGGTGGGTATTACATTTAATTGGTTCCCCAGCAGGAGTCCAACTTGAAGTCAGAAATGCTTACCCCATCGGTCCTTGCTTAGTAAATGCAAACAGGACCCAATACGCAAGCCATCAGGAAACAGAAAACAAGAAAACCAGAGACAAATTTGGAAATAAATAAATTGGGGCTAGGATAAAAGGGAGAAAAAGTATCAGCCTGAAATCTCTTTAAACATTGACACCCCCCCACACACACACACACGCACCAAACAGCACCACCAGACAAGAAGTTTATGTGTTCAGATCACTTGGGATCAATACCCCTGCTTGGACCTGAACTTACTCTTTGGATTAAATTCTGGCTGTGGGATGTTCTCCTGGAGAAAATAGACTGCGTGCATATGCCGTCGGCTGCCTGGGATTTGTCTTAAAAATTCAGCCAGAGCCTCGATTCATGGCTCACTGTTGGCCTGAAAGCAGCATTCCAGGCCAGTCCAGTTTTGCAGCGTTTGGGGCCCACAGTCATCCAGGACTGCCTGGACTACCCAGCCTGGTGCTCTGCTGCCACCTCCTGTCCTAACTGTCACCACGAGAGGCGGCTCAGCTCTCGGCTGGCCAGAAAGCTTCGAGACTGATCCCTTCTGCCTCCAAGCTCATCCTTTCTGCTTCTGAAGAGCAAGCCCCTTGGAATATCTCGCAGGGCCTTGGGGTCCGGTTTCTTGAAATGGCTTCTCTCAGAGCCAGTGCCAGCCTGTGTGCCAGCCTCTACCCTCCAGCCCTCTCCTGCTCTTCCTTACAGACCTGGAAGTTTCCATAGGTAGAGGGGTCTGGAAAACGAAGTGGAAAGCAAAACAAGGCTTTTTGTTTTCAAACAGCAGCACACTCTTGTCTGTATCATAGCCAAAGACAAATGGGATGTCATGCAGGAAAGGAGAAGTGAGATTGAATAGCGGGAAAAAAGCCCTGACAGCAAGATCTATTGCCCCGTGGAGAGGCATCCCCAGGGGACAACTATTGGTTGAGATATTTAAAACTTGAGTGGACAAAACATTAGACCCTTCACCACAGGGGACAACTTGACAGCAGCTCTGGGGACCTGACCCTCGTGAGCTCAGAGGTCCCTCCCAACTCTAATTTTTTTCTGATTTCTCAATTGACTTCCCATTCTATAAAAAGCAGTCAGTTGCTGCTGAGGCATCCAGCTGCTCTGACTTCTGGTTCGAGGCCAAGATGGTTTCAATAGATTTTCATTTGGGGGCAGCATTAAAAAATCCCCCTACATCTACTTTTCTTTGAGCTAAAACAAAGCAAATTCACATAATTAAGCCTATAAATACAGACTTTCTGCGGGACATGGAGGAGTCTGATTTTGACCAGCAGCCAACACGAGACTCTCAGAACACCCGGGGATCTGCCAATGGCCTCTGGCAAATGCTCCCCCACTTCTGAGTCATCAATTTCGGTTTGTTGGTCTCATTGGTCAGGACGTTGATATGTGATGCCAGCTGGGAAGAGTTTGGAAGGGCCGTGAGGGTGGAAGAAATGGCTTAGCCTGCGTCTCCTGGCCAAGTGTTCTTTTGTGTGGATTTTACATGTCTCTGATTCAAGCCTGAACTGGGGACGCAGTGGGGAGGTGGGAGAGGTGGGCTGAGGTCCTACAGCCTTTTCTCGTGGGCTCTTCTCTAGGGTGACTTGAGCCCATCATGCAAATGATCCTTATTAGGCTCCCAGTCCTTGCCGGGCCTTGGGCCAGGAGCTAGTGTGTCAAAGTGGAGCCCTTAAGGATAAATTCCTCAGCAATTTTTCACAGTTCTTGGGCAAAGTTTAAATCCCACACTCTGGAATATCCCATGGCCCAGCCTCTTCTGGCCTCTTCCAGCCCTTCTCGGTCCTTCCTCGAGGCTCTCTGCTTTGGAAGTTTGGGTTCCACCTCTGCCGTGGTGAGTCCCATGTATGGCTCAGAGCTCAGCCAGACTCTGCTGGCCCTCTCCTGCCCACCTCACCTAATGTGTGTGTGCCTCATCCTCTCCTCTACTTCCCAGCTGAAGGCTGTGTGTGCAGAGAAACCTTCGCAGACCTGTTGACCCGGGCCAGGTCTCCTGGGCATTTGCTTCAGCGTAGCCCTGATTCTTCTCATCAGAACCCACACTTCAGGGATGTCTCAGGAGGTCAGGACTGGTGAGTGTCCATCCATCGCCCCAACAGGTCATGCTCACTGCAAGTGGGCACCTAGTCTAGAGCTGGGTCTAGCTAGGGCCTTGCTCACAGTGTGGTTTATAGAATGGACAAAGCACGAGCTGGAGTAGCAGTCTGTGACACCAGTAGCCGTGAGCTCCTGGCTCAGAGGTGGGTATCACAGATTCCACCTGGAAGGGCTTCCCAGAGGAAATAACACACTGAAGAAAGAGTTTCCTGTGGGGCAGGATCCAAGACAGCTTCTATCATGCACATCCCAAGGCCAGCCCAGGCATGGAGCCAGTTTTTAATGTTTTGGTATTAAATAATACTGCAGTAAGAGATTCAAACAGTACTGAAATGCATAAATACTAAGTTTCCTTCCTTGCCCCCATACTAAACCTGTTTTTCTATGGATCACCATTAGTAATCATGGGTGGTACCCTCCTCCTTCTCAAGCTGGCTTTTTGTACCTTTCCTCGATAACTTGAAATTATTTTAAATAAAGTTGCACTCTGTTCCAAAAGGTACATTGAGGTGGTCTTAGGAAGGAGTCTAAACCATTGTTTGTTTGACCTGGGGACCTTAAGCAAATCTGGAGGAACTGATAGGTCTTGGCCTGCTTCCCAGAAGCCAGGAAGGTACACTAGAAGAGATTTTTACATTGTTGAAATAAAGCACCTGTGACCCTTACTCTCCTAGCCCTAGACAGATACTTTTCAGTAGGTATTGTGATTCTTGGGTTTGCAACAAAAAACAAAAGGTAAGACACGTCAGGAAATTTTAATAGGATGAAAAATATGAATAGTTTAAGTGCTTTGATCAACAATTCCCAAAATCAGTCTCTCTCCTTTCTCCTCTCTCTCTCTCTCTCTCTCTCTCTCTCTCTCTCTCTCTCTCTCTCTCTCTCTCTCTCTCTCTCTCTCTCTCTCTCTCTCTCTCTCTCTCTCTCTCTCTCCCTCTCACCATTAGTCTGTTATCCGTATTTAACAGATGAGAAAACCAAGCACAAGAACTCAATATCTTTTTTTTTTTTGATGGCCGGCTCAGCCTGCCCTGATGTGGTGCCGGGGATTGAACCGCGGTTCCTGTAGCCGCCCAAGCTTTCCTAAGGAGGCTCTTTAGACCACTGAGCCATCCTGCCGGGCGCCAAGAACTCAAATATCTTGCACACAGTTGATAAAACAAGCAAGGATCAGAGCTGGGACTTGAACCCAGACAACCTGAGCCTGTGAGCTTCATTCCTAAGCTATCTTGGCATCTGGCTAAGTTTAGGAATGCAGGATGGGATACAGACTTGAAAGTCTTAGCTCTTTGCTCTTTATCTTTGAGAACTGAAAATACTTGAATTTCTCTGTCTCTGATTCAACACAAATACAAAGAAATGATTACAGGTATGCTTTGAGATTGTTGGGGCTACTAAGTGGATTGATCAGTGAAAAAATCTGGTCAACTCTAGAACGTTGTGCCATTATTCTGAGTACCTCTTAGGAGATTTCACAAGGATGCTTGTGACTGCTACTGGACTCCTAGTAGGATATGGTTGGCCAAGACCACTCCCCACATCCCTCCCCACATTGTAGCTGGGGTATCTGGGAAACAGGGCTGTCCTCCCCAGTAAGCTGTCTGCTTTGCGGCAGCTCTCAGGGTCACCCATCCCAGCTGCATGACCAGAGTCCATGTCAACCGTGCCCACCCAGTCCTTTGTATGACGACTCCCTTTTACAATTATTTCATTGTCTTTGTCAAGTAACTCATGTTAGTAGTAGAGAATTAAGAAGTCAAAGTGAACATTTCTTTGAAAACATTCAACTCTGTTTTCAAGGTACTTTATTTTCTGGATCCTTAGCATGTGGATTCTAGACTTCTGGATTCTGGATTCTAAAACACAGAACCATTTTTCAAAATAGCTCACAAATACCATCCTTTCCCCAGAGTCTTTTTGGGGAAGGTTATTGTGAGATATTAGTTGATAGAGTAAAAAGGACAGCAAACCTCCTCAGGGGGTCAGGTGAGCCTTCCCACCCCAACCAGGCTAGGGTCAGACTCTTCTCCTGCGTACAGCTGTTCCCATTCCAGGGCCATGTGTACAAAAGCTGACCTTGGTTTCTAACATAGCCTGTGAGCATCTGGGTTTTTGTTTTATTTTTCTTTATAAAAAGAAAACCCAAACATTTGCAGTCCATGTAAAGACATCTCCTCTTGTGCTCCGTGGACGCCTTCCTCCAGCAAACACGTGTGAAATCTTGCACATATTCACACTCTTGGAGGCCAGCGGCCTGATTGGAGCTGACAGAGGAGGCTGCTCCACATGTGTCTGTCACAGGCGCCAAAACCCCAGAACCAAATGAGACCAGATGAGTGGCCCCGGCCCCAGCCCCAGCCTCCTGCACTTGCAGAATGTTGTCACCTCATTTTGGCATCAAGTAGAAAGCCCAAGAGGGTCAACCCCAACTCCGAGCCACAAGTAGTAAATGGGATGGCTCTTTACACCCAACTCAGCATGGGCCTCGCCCAGCACGCTCCCAGCCCTGGCCACCCCGAGGCTGGTGGTCCCATTCTTCCACTGCTGGCCAGCTCTGACTTCCATGTGTCAGGATAGGCCCTGAAAAGGACTCAGGCCCATTACAGGGAGCTACAGTCCCCCCCCCCCCACCCCAACAGCTATTTCGTCTGCTTTCCCAGCTTGTTTGTGGAAGTGAGCAGAAGCCCCAGAGTTGCTCCTTGCTTTGACTCTCTCAGCATCTGGGGGAAGAAGACATAAGACTGCAGCAATACCCGGAATGTCTTGGAGCTTTACAAGTTACCAACTGCTTCTGTCTGGGATCCTCCAAGCCACTGTAAGAAGAGCAGAGATCTTGCCCCTATCTCACAGAGGAGGGTACTGAAGCCAGAACAGCTGAGCTTTTTATTCCTGAGGTGATATGTCCAGGATTCATTACTACCTCAAAACACATCTGAAAAGTTCCCAATTAATTTGCAGTACATGGAACTTGGAGGAAGTGGACTTGGAAGAAGGACATGAAGCCACCAGCTACTGGACCCCCGGTCGTCTTGCATGCCTACTCTCCTCTTGGCTCCAGCCTTGGGTTCCCTCCTGGGATCTGTGGGGAGCAGTAGGCCCAGCACCTCATGGAGCCCTGTGAAGTCCCCTCCTCCCCATGCAGCAGCTGTCGCAGTGTAGGCAGAAAGTTGACAGAAACTGGCAGCTGAAATGTCTCTGTGGAAAGCTGGGGAGCAGGCAGCTGGCATTTTGGGGGGCTGTCCCAAGTGATACTTCTCAAACTTGTTTGAAGACTCAAGGGATCAAGTGGGATTAATGTCTCATGGTGACAAACGGGCTGGCTGCGGGTAGCTCAGACACAGTGACCCCAAATTGCCCCAGGGTAGAAGCAATTGCAAAGAGAGAAATAAGAACCTTCAGGAATTTAAAAAGGTGATGCACAAGAGCCACACTGGCCCCTGGTTCCAGCAGTTGGGGCTGGTCAAGGGACTCGGTGTTCATGACCGTGGCCGTTCATTTCCACTTAGATTTGCTGGGGAGCCAGGCTCAGGTGTGTGATACCTTCCCCAAGGGCCAGCCACTTGGTTATGATTTGGGTAAGATTCCACCATGAGAGGCCAGCTTTACCTAAATATTTCACACTGTGGAAGAATCTCATCCTTCCTTCCTGCCCTCTTCCCAATCATGATTGTCTGTCATATCGGAAGTGGCCCTTGGTGTCACTGGGATGGGGCGGCAGTAAGCCTTCCTAGATTTTGTTTGCTTTGTGACTGAATTTGAGAGAAGATGATCACTTTCATAATAATAACAACAATAATAACAAAGACCCAAGAACTATATCATGAACCTCACAAACATGATTGCATTTAATCCTCAGACTAACTGATTACTATCACACTATTAGTTTCATGAATGAGAGAAATTCAGACTGAAGCATGTCAATCAACTTGCCTAAAACACACTGACCAGAAGAGCCTGTGAGCTGCACCCAGCACTCCCTTACTTTAGAGCCTGCTGCGTCATGGCTTCCCTTGGTTAGTGACGTCAAAAGGCCAAGCGCAGTCTAGAGGCAGTATTTACACTTTGGCCCTGTCTGTACTTCTGCAAATGCAATTTGGCTAACAAGCTGCTGGCTGCAGTGACAGACTCTAGAAAGCAGGGCTTCTCCCTACTGGTTCTAGAGCTGGTCATCCACCTTCAGTAACACAAACACTTTGAGGGCTCAGCCGTGACTATTCGAGGTGGCACTATAGCCAAATGAGAAGCAAAGATCCTCACACAGAACGCCCCCTTTGGGCCAAGTATCTTCAAATAAAATGTAAAAAAACAATTTAAGGTAAGTATATTCCATGCTCTATACTTATCCTTAAAAAATAGTCATTGTTTATCTTCAAAGCCAATGACTGGACATTTTGTTAGTGAATTCTGACATCTTTATCAGCATTCAAAAGAAATATGTCTGAATCAACCAAAATATGTGGCATAGATCTGTGTCCAAATGCATCTCAGAGAAGTCAGTATGATTAATATTATAATCATATTAATATGATCATAATCACAATGCTAGTTAAGCACTGGCATGTCAGGATTTCTGAGACTTAGAACTAGCACAAGTTAGGCTGGGGAGATAGCTCAGTAGAGTAAGCACTTGCCTGGCAAGCACAAGGGCCTGAGTTCAATCCCCAGTTCTGAAAAAAAAGAACTAGCACAAGTCTAAGACAAATGCACTGTAGCACATACAGGTGACTTTTGGTTTCTGATTAGGATGCTTTGCAATCCTGGGCACATACTAGAAGGACATAGGGAGATTTGAGCTACTGATGTCAGCGTCCCACCCCAGAGATGCTGGGGTAGTTGGTCTGAAAGTGGCCTACACTGGGCGACAGTGTACTGGTAATACAGGCTCTGTACCTCCCAAGGCTTCACAGAGGGTGGAGCTGCTATGCAGCTGGAATGAGTCTGGAGGTCTCCTGGGAGGAACAGGGGACCCCAAAGATGAGCAGGTGGGGGCTGCAGAGGCAGAGAGGAGCGAGGAGACTCTGCTAGATGAAGAGGTGGAGGGGTGCAGGAGTGTGAGCCTGGTGCCAAGGACAGCCAGTAAAATTAAGATGGCATACCTAGCCAGGGGTGGTGGTGCACAGCTGCAATTCCAGCACTGGGGACCGAGGCAGCGGCACCATAGCAAGTTGAAGGTCAACCTGGGCTACATAGCAAGACCCTGACTCCAACAAATGGATAATAAATAAAGTGACACATCTAGGTAAGAGAAAACTTATTTAAATGATCTGATTATATTTACACACACACACACACACACACACACAAAATCATACTGAAGTTGTGGGAAAATGTATTAAACAAGATAAAAAATAGAATTCTTACCAATCTGTCATGAAATGGAAATGACATAAATTTCGGGTACTCTTCTACACATTTTGGATGTTGCTGAGAGCATATCATGCCGTAGTTTTGTACCCTAATGCTTTTAAGTTTAACATTATGTGGGGCCCGCAGGATGGCTCAGCGGTCTAAAGTGCCTGCTTATGAAAGCTTGGGCAGCTACGGGGGCGGGCTGAGCTGGCCATAAAAATGAGCGAATAAACAAGCAAAGGTTCTGAAACAAGAAAATAAATAAATAAATAAAATAACATTATGTTACAAGTATGTCCCCATGTCATTAAGGATTTTTCACAAACACCTGAGCTGGCTATAGAGGTCGCCATGTCACTGATACAGTATGCATAAGTCTTTCAACTTTTCTCCTAAAGTTGGACATTCAGACCAGTTTGGATTTTTCTCCTTCTGGGCATATGGATTAGGACTTGTAAGAAGTGATTAAAAGAGGCTGAGTGTTGATGTTGCCCTAGTGGTCTATAGGCCAAAGGACTTTGCAGGTACTTGTACTGAGCCTCTGTGCTCTCTCAAGTCTGGGGAAAGAACCTGGAAGCCTTAAACAAGGAAACCAAGATTCAGGGTCATCCTCAGTCAAAATGGTGTCCACCGTGGCAAAGGCTAAGCAAATGTCTGTCTCTGTGTCTGTCTGTCTCTCTGTCTCTGTTTGTCTCTGTCTCTGTCTCTCTCCCCAGCCCCAGACCACAATCCCTAGTGAGCAGGTTGCTGCTTGTTCATACTGCACCCTGATGTCTAGCCAAGGACCTACTGTTGGAACCTAAGATACTTTTAACACCCAATTAAATTGGAGTAATTGGATAGAATTGTAACTTCTTTGCCTCCAGCTGTGAGCCGTAATCTGTTTCACACCTGAGTGCTGTTGCACTTGATTTTGAGTACTCTCACGAGAGCTGGGCGATGGGTTCGAGGAGCCAGCTCTTTCTCACTTTTTGATATGTAGGTTGTCTTCCTGCCATTTTGGAAGAGTCGCAGGTAGATGGACTGACATTACTAACCATGAGCCCAAGGATTTAGCACCCAACTCTCTCTGCGGCTGCTACTTCAAATGTCAGAGCAATACAGGAACAGTCCAATCAACAAGAAACAGTGGTCTAGCCTGAGCCTCAGACCATGTGCCAGGTGGGAACCAAATGGACTTGGGTATCAGGCTTACTCGGCCCAATGCCCAAGGCTGTGGGAATGACAAGTAGACTTGGCTACTGTGTTAAGTTCTGATCCATTTGAAAAACATGAACCAGATGCACATTTTGTGGGTTGAAAAATGAGCTCAATTAGAAGAAACCAAAGAAGTCTCAAATGCATTCTCAATATTTCATACTTTGAAAAAAAATCAGAGCTCTACATCCAGGATAAATAGGGAGGATTCTATTAAATATGGAAGATACTTGGTAAAGGTGAATAGAGTAGAACCTTGATTCACCTGTTATCTGGCCCCCTCCCTGACATGGAGAAATGCCTATATTTCATGTTTAACTTGAGCTTATTCCTGGCCTTCAGTGGTAGTTATCAATTCAATAGAAGCCTTGGATATTGGATTAATGCTTCTCAAGCCCAAGTAGGCAGTGGAATCACCCGGAGTAGGGCATGCTAAAATTTAGAACTCCATTTACAGAAGCATGCTTCTGATTTAGTAGGTCTGGGTTAGGGGGTGTGATGTGTCCCAAATGATGCTGCCACTCTCATGGAGACCAGCATTGGGAGTGGCTGTGTTAGAGTCTGAGGCTTCCTTTACTCTTTGCACATGGTCTGAGGCTTGGAAATCCATAGTCATTTTGCAGCCTCCCCCATCCCCAGGGAAGGCATCGCTAAGCAGTGTGTTCCTTTTTTCCCCATGGGTCAAGAGTAGTCTCAAAACTCTTCCAACACAGTAAAAAAAAAAATATTCCAATACAGCAGTTTAGAACTTTCCAACCCAAGTTGCCTTGTCAACAAGCGGGAGCACTGACCTGTTTTGGGATTGTGACTGTAATCTGGAATCTCAAATCTTAACTCAGGACCACTGAACCCACATCTGCCTTGAGCAAGGTCCTGGATGAGTTCTATATTCAATCCAGTATTCAAAGAAGCAAAGATCAAGCAGCCATCTCATTTGATATGAAGATGAGAGCCCATGGAAATCAAATTCTATACCTTCTTACAAGTATCTGATTTTTCAGAACTTTCTAAGTTGACATCCTAAAGTATTAGCTGGTCCAGAGTTGGGATCCTGGGCTCCAGAGCTCATTGCTACTCACACAGACTTTCTCCTCTGCACCCAACAGGGAATGTGGCTGGTCCTCTTCCTACTATCAAAGGCCTGGAGAGTCACTTGCCTTCCTTCTTTGGGAAACCTTCCCCAGAGTCAGCCTCACAGACCAGTTCAGTAGAAAAGAACACTGGTTTTGGATGTAGCAAAACAGGCTTGAGACAGTGTTGTATATTTCACTAAAGACAGCAAGGAAAGGCCAGGCCCAGGTCTGAAAATGTGGCTGAAAGGAAGTGTGGCGATGGCCGCTGTGGAGGTCTCCAGTTTTGTCCAGCAGAACCACATGGGCGATTGTGGTGGAAGAAAACCCCAGGAACGGTGTGGTCTAGAGGAGGTTTCCGGAGCTAGGAATTGGTGTAAAAACTTGATTTATGCCCTAAGAAGGTTATATATCATTTATTCCACTAGCAATTCCACTTGTTTTTTTATATGTATTTTGTATAGGGTCTCACTATGCAGTTTGGACTCATAGTGATCCTCCTGTTTTCAGCCTCCCCAGCACTGGGATTACCACCAGTGTGCACCACCATGCCCAGTCTTGGTGACCAGCTCAGCACACCCAGAGGCAGGGCCAGCATGTCATGTGGTACTGGGGATTGAACCGATCTCTGTGCTTGCCTAAGCAGGAACTTAATCAGCTGAGCTATCTCACAAACCCTCCATCTCCAATTTTTTTTAAAGCAGTAATTCTTACCTTTATTTTTATTATAGAGTCCTTAGAGAATCTACTGGCATCTATGCACTTTCTCTCCAGATGTAAGGACACATGTACATCCGCACACACAATTTTAAGAGTTTCATGCCTCCAAAGCAGGACTGCATAGGGGATCCAGGAACCTCAAGTGAAGCCTTCGACAGTTTAAGTCAATGCTTATCCAAAGTCATTCAGCTGATTAGTGACAGAAAGAACTCTTAAATCTCTATGCAGAGATTTTTAGAAGACCCAAAAATCTGTCACTGAAAAAGGTAGTCCAAATTTGGCAGCTTAATGTAGCTGAATTTAAATATCAAAATAATATCTTAATTGTGCACTTCTGAGAGTCAACAGCAAAGCTGAGGTCTAAAATGCATTAAGCACCTACTATGTAAAAGGATGCCCTAAACACAGCCCAAAGCAGCCAACCAGTCAGATACTAGCCCTGCCATTGGGATATCTATAGTTAAACTGAAGGGGCAGAAAGGGAACACACACCAATTATTATAAGTTGGTGCTTAATGAGCATTATAAAGGTTATTCTGAACTCTTTTGGTGAAACAGTGCTAAATAAATGATTAACTTTAATACTATAAATAGTGTTAAACCCTTGTGTTGATGAATAATTAAGATCCTTCCGTTAAGGAAACTCAAAGCCCAGGGTACCTCTGTTTAGCTGGTCTTGGAGTGCTGATCTAGCTCTCACCACTGCAGTCCTCACGTGTCATGCGTCCCTGTGGGGATACGTACACCCTGGTTCCTGCCTTGCCTGTGGGAGAATGAAGGGTGACCCACATGGAGCCTGACCCGGACTCTCCCACTGAGCCCTTAGTAAATATTTACAGTGTTTGCTGCATCCCTTTCTTTTATCAAATAAAAGAGATAATAATTAAAAAAAAAAAACCCTAGAAACTCATGCTCATCTTGGGGGATGCTCAATAAATAGAGCACATCTGGGGAGGCTGGCTGTGGAACTATGGGCAAGTGCTGTGGCTCTTTGTTCTAGAGAACTCTATTTCTGAATTCCCAGAACGAAATTGGGAAGAACGTGACTCCCAGCTTGGGGACTGACCAGGGTGTGGCTCTCCTCTTCTGGAAGTCGAAGCTCACTCTTAGCATGTGTTACCGGGGAGCCTGCACGTTCCAGCAGAGCTGCCAGGTTGGAAATACGTCCACTAGAGCCATTGCAAAGGCTCTCAGCTTTTTTTTCTTTTTTTTTTTTTGAAGTTAAATTCCAAGTACATGAGAAAGTATTGAGGAATCTGCTCTCCACATAGGCAACTAGTTCCATGTGTCCCCCAAAAGCCATGTGTTAGAAACTTAAGCCCCAAATTTAGATGTTGGTGGATCTGCAGTGAAGCCCTTTAGGAGGTAACTGGGGCTGGCTGAGGATGTGAAGATGGGGCCACCATGGTTACATTTGTGGGATTTTCTCTTTTAAAGAACCACTGGTCCAGGTGAGAGAGTAGGGCTCTGCATCCATCTCCTGCTGAGCGGGCTCTCCATCCACCTTGGTTTCAATGCGCAGAGGTACGAGACTGTCGGGCGCCGCTCCCTTTCCTCGTCACCTACCACCTGGCCTAGGCAGGTGTGGCTGCCCCAGGAACCTTGGGTGTCGTGGAGAGCTGCAAGCTTTCAGTATGGCGACAGAATTCTATGCTCCTGCATGGCATCTGGTCTCACATGTGCTGAAATAACACTGGGAGCCGCGGCTGAGAAGGAGCAGAAATGCTGTCCCCTGAAACATTTCTAATCAAGTGTTTCCTTTCTGGGAAAGTACCCCAGTACAATAGGAAGCGAAACACAACGCGGCCAGGACAGAGCCAGATCTACGTAGGAGCGGCACGAATCCGGACAAGGAGCAACATGCACTTTGTGACCTTGGCCAGGGCAGGGCCCATTTGGATGATTCTTATTTAAATTCCTTTCCCCCTCCCAGGAGCAAGATAGGCAGGAAATTTCCTGCCAGTATTTTAAAAGTGCAAGGACTTCTTCATTCTGATCTGTGTGTGTGGGCGTGTGTGTACAAGTACACCCAACACATTCGGGTCTTTGTAGCCACTCATGTAGTGAAGATGCTAGAGAGAAAAGTTGTTTTTCATGAGAAATTGAAAAAACAAACAAACAAAAAAAAAATCCCTGACTTTTGTAAGACTGTACAAACTCGCAAAATGAGTCGACAAGATTGAGCCGGTTTGGTCAACTGTTCTCACCAAGCTCCCGACATACACAGGGGGCCGTGGTCTGCGCGTGCGCCTGGCCACATGAAGCGCTCAGAGCGTAGCCAAGGGACTCCCGCTGCACCGTGCCCCCTCTGGCTCCTGCAGGTGTGCCTCTGCCATCCAGGGAAAGCCATGGATCATCCTGCGGCTTTCATGGAGACCTTAAGCAAATGGCTCACTGCTCTAAACGGCGAGCATTCGGCGTTTGTTCTCCAGCTCTGTGAGGATGGCTTGAGGAATTTGTACTTTGAAAGGATGGGATTCAGCTGAGTAAAGGAAACTGGGTGTTTCTTGACAGGAGACGAGACAACCAGGCTGCCAGGGGTGTGTCTGGATACATCTTTGGACTCAGGTTATGATCTGAGCCAGACAGTTTAGGTGGCAGAAACCTGGAAAAAGGGAGCTGCCGGGGTCGACAGCGCTGCCCCCTCGGAGCAAGCACAGAACACACCCTGCTGAGTGGCTGGGCGTGAACGCCGCAGTCCACAGGTGTAGCGGGAATCAGCCCGGACCGGACGTGGTAGACTGTGCCAGCGTGGTCACATGGAAAGCCAGGGGAGCATCTCATTCTGCTTGAGTCTCCTAAACCATGTTAGTTAGCTGTCCACCTAGCTTGAGTTAGCATCTCTTGGTGACGCAGCTGTGACATCTGCAGAGTCCAAGGCCTCACGATTTCATGGCTCTGGGGTGCCCATTGGCCCCACCGACTTGACTGACCTAGTGAAGGTTCACAGTCCTCTAGGTCGCAGAGTCGGCCACGGGACAAGAGCGACCTGCTCTTTTGTTTCGCCATCTGTAAAATAGCGGCGGCATTTCCTGGCTTTGGAGCAGCTCTGAGCACCCAGTGAGGCGCTGTGTGTGTGTGTCGTGAGGGGGAAACGCTCAGAGAATTCCAGGTCCTCCCTCTGCGGAAGCGCAGGACACCATCCAGTGGGGAGGGGAACTGCGCAGGACGCTGTTTGGCGGCTTAGGCTTTGCCCCTCTCTTGCTGTAATCACTTGGAAATAGGGAGACTGGGGACAGAACGAACTTCTTAATCCTGTTTAGAGGCAAGACCCAAGAATCAAATAAAAACCACCATCCCTCTCCCTATAAAATCAAAACCACTGGCAGGAAGGCTGGGGCCTTCCCAGAGCACTACACATGCGCTGTCCACCCACTCGCTGTACAGGGCATGCAGAAGAGGCCGGAATTCAGGCAGCAAGATCCGAATGAACTTCAAGGAGAGACCAGGCCTGCAACCCCTGCTGCTCTGCCCACTGCTGTGGGCCTCCAAGCCCATGACACTCTTGGGGTATCGCATGCGCGTGTGACCATCACGGAGGTCCCTGTACCTTCTATTGTGCGCTCTCCAGCCTCTAGATGCCCCACAGATTGGTCCCCAGTGGCAGTTTCTGAGCAGTGTGGGCCACTCCAAACCTTGTCCCTGCCACCTTCGTTCTGCTGAGTCACCAGGAAAGGGTGGGACCTTCCGAGCCATCAACGTCACCACCCTTTGATCCCCAGGGTACAAAGGAGTCCATGTATACGGCTTAGACGGTTGTCCCTGTAGATTGCTGTAACCACCACTTTCGACTGGGTAATTTATACCAGCAGAAATACAGTGCTTGTGTTCTGGAGCCTGTGAGGCCCAAGGTGAAGGTGCTAGCACCCTTTGCTGGCTCTGGAACTCTGAGGCCTTTATATCGATGGATTCATGGGTAAAGAGAAAGCTGAAAGGTTCGCGTTCTAGGTCTAATACCTGGCTTTTAAAATTCTGTGCACCCTTGAGCAAGGTACCTGACCTCACTGCTCGGTGGCATGCTCATCTGTGACACGGTCATGTGACCTGCTCTTCATTTTTGTCAGAGAGTGGACAGTGTGTGGGAGGGAGAGGCGGAATCAAAGCACCTGACATTTACATGAGCACTCAATAAATGGCTGTGAATGATAATTTAATTTAATAATATACCACTGTGAGTTAATATTCTTGATATTGTGGGAGCAATGATTCAGACTGAAGGTCCTAAGCAGATTAGAGCTGTGATTTTGAGTCGATCTAATGCGAACGTTTAACCCAGTGCCTCTGGTTGGACTCAGCTGTCCACAGTAGTGACAACAGTCTTTTCAAGAGCAGCAGGAATGGGCCTTTTCATGACAGGGCCTGATGGCAAGAGACGCACGTTGCAGATCCTATTTTCTTGAAAAATTGCATTTTTCTGGGGTCTGTCCCACTTTCAAAACTAGTTCACAGACCCTGAATGTGAAGGCTGTCAGCCTTTTCCTTTAGCGAGGCAGAGGTGGTGGAATTGTGTTCAGGTCAGAGTCTAATGGGGAAGGGGTGGGCACAGAGGGAGTGAGGGGCTCTGCGCGATGGCACTGCCAGGAGGGCTGGCATGGGGCCCAGGGAGGTCACAGTTCGCAGGGCCTCACCAGGCGACCATGGGCCTTTCCCGCCCTGAATGCTTTGCCCCCTGTTCCTCTCAGACACGGGTCTCCAATCCCAAGCTGCAAACGATTAGAGAGTGCACCGGCATGGCACAGCATGAAGTCGTGGCCCTGGGCCCTGGCGCTCATCCGGTCGCAGCTCACTGGGCTCCCTGGACAAGCTGGGTAACCTCCCTACACCGGATCGTTCCTCTACTGAGGGAGCACAGCTCTAAGCTGACGGTGGCATTTTCCAGCGTTGGCCTTGGTGGACCTTTAGGTTTTGGATGTGTATTTTTTTTTTCTGTGCCTCAGGGTATGAGGCCCCCATTCACCCAGGGCTCAGCCAGCACAGCATCCAGATCTGCACACAACCCCCTGCCCAGCCAAGGACTGAGGCACGTCCTAGGGCTACCAGGCTTCAGCTTCCTCTTCTGCAAGGTAGGAAGGAAGCTCCTCTCTGTGGAAGACCTCTGAGAGGCCTGACTAAGAAGTGTCTGAACTTTCAGCCTGGCCCCTGATGTCCACCAGGCCCTAGGGAACCATTGTCTCTTTCTTCTATCCAGCATCCATCCTTGAGTCCCTTCCCCAGCTGGATACTCTGCCACCTCATGTCCCCTGTTCGCACAAAGCCAGACCAGGAAGCTGGAAGCCAAGACACCATCTTTCCCCCTGTGAGGACCTTCTCCCCACCCCAGCTGCAGCTGAGCGCCCCGTGCAAACCCATGAGGGGTCCCCTTCCAAACAGATGACACAAGTAGCTTCTACTGAGTGCAGCTTCCTCTGTGCTGAGTGCCTGAGGGACATTCTCTCCACTCCTCTCATGCAGTGGGAAAGCATTACACCCATTTCACAGAGGATGAAACCGAAGCTCAGGAAATTTGGGCAAGTTATCCATCCGAAGGAAAATACAAACACACTAGGCAGAAGTCAGTCTGCCTCGTGGGCTGTGTGCTTCTTCCTACACCCCATGCTTACCCACTTGCTGCCTCAGAGTATTCAGGTGCATTTTAGCCAAAGTCTAAGCCGGAGGGTGATGGGCAGTGGCCGTGGGGGTGTGTGTGCAGTATGGTGGCCCCTCCCCTGCCTACTGTGACTCTGTGGCTGTCCCAGCAAACAGGTGATTCCTAGTAGCAATGACAAGAAAGCACCCTAAGATGGCTGCTAGGCTCTGTGAAGCTCTTGGTTCAGTGCCAGGGCCTCAGAGAAGCAAGACATGGTTGGTGGTGGCTCCAGCAGATTTGGCTCTGTGGTGCTGTTGTTGATGCCCGAGAGCCAAGAATGTGGGCACTGTGGCCCCAGGTTTCAGCATCTTCCTCCTGGGAGAAACACTTCATGCCCAGGCTTGGAGAGGCTCCAGCAGGAACAGGGCCTGGAACCAGGTTTCCTCCTCTGTAGCTAAGGTGACTGTAAGAGAGAAAACAGAGCGGGGACCATTAGCCCAGAGATGGGAGAGTAGGCTGCCAGCTGGCGTGAGCACAGCCAGAGGGACTCTGGGCCAAGGGCTTTTCTTTCTTGCACATGGGGCTGGGACCCACAGGGGTTCTGGGCAGGGTGCCTGTCACCCTGTGCCCTGAAAGCCCAACGCAGTTTTCCGCCCCATACATGCTCCCTCCCTATTGGGCTCTACTGCCCTGGGAATCCAGTGGCCGGCAAAATTAGAGCTTAGGAGTCAGTGGTGCCTGGTGTGAAGCTTTGCACTGCTCGGCACACCAGCTGGGTGACTGAGTGAGTCACTCATGTGGCGCTCTCAGCGTAGTTTCTTCATCTGTACAAAGGGCACAGGAAATAGCACCTGTCTCTTTAAATCCACTATCTATAGAAGGTGCAAGTCAAAGCATTTAGCACTGGCTGTGGCACACGGGTGGCGCGAAGTTAAGGCCATTACATGTTCTCACTCTTACTGGCCCCAAAACTTGCCTGATTTTTTTTTTTTTCAGCCGTGATGTACTAATGCAGCTTTTCAGAAATGTACTAACCCTACCTCTCAGGTCCAGCAGTGCTTCCTTCACCCACAAAAATCAGTCAGCCAGTGACCATCCTTACCAGCCCTCTGAGTTTCAGGCACAGCAATGACAGTGCCAGTTCTCAGTGAGAGCATTCAATCCCTCTGCAGCTCCATGATGTAACCTTCAACCTCCCCAGGCTTGCAGGGTAAAGTAATATGCTCCAAGTTACACAGCTACTGTAAGGATTTTAAAGCCAGAATTGCATTTGGGGATGGTGACTTATGCCTGGAATCCCAGCACCTGGGAGGCTGAGGCAGGAGGCTGGTGAGCGAGAGGCTACTGCAGACTGAAGCCAGGAAGTGAGCGCAGGGCTCTGAGCCCCCAGCACTGCTGCTGTTCCCTTCTCGGCTGTGCAAGGCGAAGCCATTTCCCAGTCCCTGTGCCTCCTTATCTGTAGAAGAGAGGACCGAAGGAGGTTTCAGAAAAGCACAAGGGGGGACTTTTTCCCAGAGTTACGCTCCAGTGCGGGCCACACCCTAAATGTGTGCTGAGGGCACTGGCCTTTTCCCTTGGCCTAAGAGACAAAGCACATGCATTTAGTGTTCCTCAAGGTGACCTTAGAGCTAAGACAAATGCCAACTTCTTCAAAATTCGTACTTCAATGTAGCAGGAAGGAAGTGTATAGCCCATGTCCTCCAAATAGGTTGAATAGTGACCCCCAGAGAGACGCTGAAGTTTTAACCCCAGCACTACAAATGTGGTCTTGTTGGTGCAGAGTCTGTAGACACAATCAAGGGAAAACACGTTTGTATGGACGAGGATGGCACTGCTCTGGCGACTCGCATCCCATGTGCAGACTCAGACGTGCAGGAAGATGGCCATGGAAAGACACAGGCAGAGAGCGGTTGGAGAACGCAGCTATAAGCCCAGAGCAGCTGGGAGTGCCAGCAGCCACCAGAAACTAGGTAGGAGCAGAGGAGCTGTCCCCAGAGTCCTCAGGGAAAGCACACTCTTACCTTGATTTCAAACTTCCGGCTTCCGCAAAGGTAGAGAAAGAGCTTCTGGTGTGTGGTCATTAGTCACAGTGGCCATCCGCAACTGATGGATCTCCTAGAAGGGAAACGCTGAGGTTAGCTTGGAAGCTGTTTCATCTAGACCGACCTGACAGATAGGGAAACTGAGGCCCAGGCTCACGCACAGGCCAAGGACCTCACAACAGAGTCACATCGTAGAGGCCAAGAGAAGCAGCAGCTGGCGTTCTCAGGCCCAACAGTGTTGGGTGACCAAGCACAGTGACCCTCCTTCCCAGTGATGGTGGAGGCAGGGAGCCAACCGCACCAGCTCTAAGCATTCCTGCCTCCGTCTTTGGCGATGGTGCCAAGAGCTCTCTGATTGTGGCGGCCCTTCTGGAGATGCCCTCTCTCGGCTTTCCCACAAGCTGAGTCAAA
Source organism: Myocastor coypus (assembly GCA_004027025.1). Lineage (NCBI taxonomy): Eukaryota > Metazoa > Chordata > Mammalia > Rodentia > Myocastoridae > Myocastor > Myocastor coypus. The sequence goes on from PVJA010009025.1 coordinate 34,642, forward strand.
GCCTCTCAGCACCAGCCCCTCCCTGAGCAGACTGAGGCCTGTGGTCAGAGCAGGTTTCCCATTCTTCATGCTGTGGGTGGCTGGTGTGGAATAATTCATTATGTGGTGATGCATTTGAAAGGCTTCCATATGGATAGAGGCTGGGACAGTCACCTCAATGCGACCCTTCTCTTTCCTAAGTTGAAATATTGAATATGCCCGGACACTTAGCTATGGATCTTTGTTGGGGGGGGGGGCGCACTAGAATTCTTGAAGAGATTTCCAACACAACAAAGAGCAGGTCAACAGCCTTCTGAGGCCACCTCATCTCTCACCCAGTTCTCCAGAAGACTGTAAGAGAGGGTTTCCAGAGAAGGGGTTCTAGCTGGGAATCTCGAGGCTGCTGGTAGGTTAGGACTGTACAGGAGGCCTCTAAGATCCAGCCCTCCACCCCGCTTAGGGACATGCACTTCATGGCAGCGGGATTTGGTCACGCATGGTTGTCTCATTTACATAACCGAGGAGGAGGAGGACGTACAACCCGTCCCCAGTGTCAACACAGGATTCACTGCGTCGCCATCTACTGCCCCTTCCATTCATTCACGCATAATTATTCATCAGCATATTAATAAATTTCCTCTTTTCACACAGATGCTGAGCTGTTCATTTGGAAAATTCATTGTAAGTAGCTAAGCCTTTTGCTTTTTTAAATTAGATTTTAACTTTTAAAACTTCTACCGGAGAGTTCTTTTCTAGCCTAGGGAGAGCTGGAGGACTGGAGGGACATGGTTACACCCTGGCAGCTTTGCTTTTCTAATTTTACTCAGAGAAAACATTAGCTGCCCTCACGTTCAAGAGGGGGAGAATGCTCAGTTGCCCTACCAGATGACACCTGGTGGAAAGTTCCAGAAAAACAAATGTCACAGAGGATGTTACTTTTCAAGGCCCTTTGGGGGAGGAAAATCATTTGTCTTGATTGAATCAATCAGACTCTTGAGGGAGACAGGTACTGTGACAGAGATCCAGCGGTCCCCTGGTAAGTGCCAGCTCCTTGCCTGGGCTGCTTTGCCTCCCTCCGCTCAGTGGGGTCAGCCGCTGTGCTCCCTAGGCACTTTAAGATGGAGAATTTTCAAAATGGAAGTCCTTGCGAGCACCACGGCTTTCCCAGTTCCCTTCCCTCTTTCTCTCTCCGTCTCCTCCTCCCCAGCCTCACTACAAGGCAAGTGACAGCTTTCCAGGCCACGAAGAGGCCCCCTGGGAAGCTCCACGCCTGGTAGCTGTGAGGATGCTGAGGCCACTTCTAGCCCATGGACCCTCACCCACATCGCATTCCCTGGATAAAAACAGTGGGCCGCCTCTTCTTTTGCAAGTGGGAAGCAGGGAAGGGGTAGTAAAAAGAATTAAGGTGTGTTATGCATGCACACCAACCCCCTGAATACAACAGGTTTGGGTCCATTAGGCACACTGTTAGAATCATTAAAATGACACACACACACACACACACACACACACACACACATACACACACACACTGAACTACCTCTTCCCCACTGACCAAAGTGCAGTTAACCATAAGCCCCACTCTGGAGGGAAGAACTTCCGGTCTTGCCATAGAGTCATATTACACCCTAGGGTCGGGTCCCATAATGACAGTTTCCTAGGGGAGAGAGGGCACCGAAGGCCTGCAGGTGCCCAGGAAGGACGGGAGGAGCCCATTCCTCTCTCCACACCAGGAATGCGTCCCAGAAGTCTTGTGGACAGTTGACAGCACTACACCAGCCCAACTTCCGTGTTTCGAGGTGGCCCCGTAAGTCTCCCTCAGAGCCTTATCCCCATGTGCTCTGCCCTGCGACTCCTCTTTTTTAGGGCACTGACCCTGCCTTCAGCCTCTGGCATCGCTCTCTGTCCCAGAATTGCCTGGGCTCAGTCTGTAATGTGACCATCTCCTCTAGATCCCTTCGATGGCATCTCTGTCAAGGGGTTTCCAGGCCAATGTCATCTCTCCATTGCTGGAGAGTACATAAAAGATTCTTGATAGCAATGCTTTCTTAAATATAAAACTTACCCTTTCCAAAAACCTCCAGAAGAGTCAAGAAGATGCCCTGGCTATAGAAAAAGAAACATTTTATCCCAAAGATTGTTAAGCAGAGAAATACCCAATTGATTTGGCTTCTGGAGAAAGAAATCATTTACACAGTGGCCAGTGGGGTGGCCACAGTGCCCCAAGGATCCCTGGCCAAGCATGGGCCTGGCCTGTCTTGGCCATCACAGAGTCTGCTTTGGCAGGGCCAGTGCCACAGGGGTCAAGATCAAAGCTGACCTGCACTTAGGCCATGATACACACGGGGCTGGAGAGCAAGGGCAGGTGGTTCTGCATAAAGTAGCATTGCAAAGAATAAATACTTTTGGAAAACATCAGTACTAGAGTCCTTTTCCTTGTGGACACTCAAATCGGCTTTGTGGGAAATGGGCCCCCATGGCCAACAGGCAACACAGCCTGAGAAGTCTCAGCAGAGGCTGGGAATACCCATTTATGACCTTGGAGGACTCAGGAACAGTGAAGCAGCCTTCTCAAAAACGCTTTTAGCCTGTGCAGCTATAGAAAAAGTCACCTTGAGCATCGGTCTCAGCCTATTGACTGAGAGCCATGAGTCTTCGGTCAATTTATGCCTTCTACCAATTTTTACTGAGTGCTCATTAAGTGTTGTACTGGGTACTAGGGAGTATATCCAAAATTTAAAACGTGAAATAAGTGATTGCATAAAAGAAATAAAAATAGGATGAGATAGAGGAGGGATGTGGTGGCTATGGTAAGAATGGCAAAGAATGATCTCTCCTAAGGTGACACTGGATCCCGACAGTGAGAAGGAACCAGGCATGCAAAGAACAGATAGGAGCCGGGCGTGGTGGCTCACGCCTGTAATCCCAGCACTTGGGAGGCTGAGGCAGGAGGATCAGTTCGAGACCAGCCTGGGCTACAAAAGTGAGTTCAAGGCCAGCCTGAACTGCATAATGAGACCCTGTCTCAAAAAGACAAAGAGGACAAGAGCCCACATAAAGGGACTAGCAATACAAATACTATGAGTTATGAATCATTCCATGTGATTGAATCTTATAACCAAGGGTAGCTTTTAATGTAAGCATGGAGCTGTAGATAGGGCCTGGATTCTGCAGGTCCTTGTGGGTTGTGAAGGAATTGGGTTTTATTTTTAAAAACAATGGGAAGCCACTAGAGTGTTGTAAGTAGGGGGTGTCATCATTGGGTTGACTCACTAGAAGCACGTGTTGGGCCTTCCATTTGCCTTTCCAATGTTGAGGTCTTTTTGCAAGGGTAGACCAAGGGAGAAGGTCAAAGCTTTGCTAAGGAGCCACGGAGGTAGGTGTGGAGACCAGAATCCTGTTGTTCAATGGCATGCTTTGAAAGCCTTGAGAATATTCCCAACTGATTCCTGACTCTTTAGGGCTGCTTCTAGCTCACTTGAGCTGTAATGAAGATGGTCCTTATCAGTCTGAGCTTGTGCTGCCTTAATGAGACCCAGATGCTCTATCTTTAAATTGGTCTTACATCAAAGCTAGAGTTATAATTGCAGGTGATGTATTTGTGAGCTGCATTGTTATGTAGAATGTGGCTGGCAGCAGGTTGTATTGGGATTATTGAAAAGCAATTTGCAGTAGAGGTCTAGGGGAGAAAGGCAGTTCACCTCACTAAGCCTAAAGGAAGAAGAAGAAGAAAAAAAAGAAACAGTATACAGCTAGAGGATTTAGAGAAGCATGTTTAACAAGAGGCATTTTAAAAATCTTCAGTATTTTACCAGCTCTATTTGGTGAGCATGTCTGGCTTAAGCTGCTACTAGCTCTGACGCAGGGCCCTTAAGGCTCATGTTGTTATACTTGCTGGTCCACATTTGAGATGGCTGAGGGATTGGCTCACAAGGGTCAGGACAGGTTATCAGGAAGGCGCAGGTGGCTGGAGAGGATTCCCTGGCCATTTGTCGATTCCCCATCCTAAGGTTGAGAACCAGGAGATGTTAGGCTTACATGGTTCTCAGAGAAAGTGCAGGTCTTGAGCTGGTTGTTTAACAATGCTGCCATGAGCCCTGGAGGGCTGGTGTCTCTTCAGCATACTGATTTCAAATCTTTTGGATAAATATTCCCAAGTGGGATGCAAGGACCTGGGGGGAGGGGCGCGTGGAGAATGTGGTCCTATGAGAGAGCATTGAGGCGTGAAGACAAAGTGTTTCATGTCCTCCCTCCTCCTCCAGAAGCTAAGAAATCAAACTCCAAGCAAGAGAGAGTAGTAGAATAGTGGTACCAGGAGACTGGGGTGGGGAGTGGGGGGCTGATGACCAAGAGTACAAAATCTCAGTGAGACAGAAGACCTGGGACTTTTATCTGCCCTGGAAAACCGTAACGAAGATGTGTTCACCGGTTTTGCTTTTTCCCATTACCGTTTCTGTATCTTTTTGCCAGTGTGGAATAGTTTGCACAGCATGCTCTGCCCACTGGGGTTACAGATGAAGTTGTGCTGTCTACGGATGTGTCTACAGCTCACCCCCACTATGGATCACTCCGCTAAGCTAGCCAGTGAGGGTGAGGGGTCGCCACCCACCACCTGCTGAAGATTTGGGAACGCCTCACCATGGAGCTAACATGTTCACATCCAACTGTTTGTTCTGGAGGTGAACAGTCTCGGTCTCTGGGGAGGCAGGTGACCTCTTGCCTCTTAAATTGAGATAATTTCCCCCAGCAGGAAGGCAGCTTTGTCTCCAAAGGGCTTAGGCTCAGGGAAAGAGAGGTCAAGTTGTTCACCCAAACCAGGGAATTCTGGTCTTGGCTCCAAACCACATTTACTATTCTAATCGAACAGGCTCATCTGATTCCAATTATCTTTCCATCCTCTCCAAGGGCAGAGGGCCATGGGGTAGGCTGATGACCTGTGAAATTTCAATTTTTAAAAATGAAACTGGTTTTGATTTATAAGAAAGTCAACCCATGCCTCTGGTTCTGTGTGGGCGTGGCAAGGGTAAGAAGCCACCAAGTGACCAGGTCACACTGAATGACCAGTTCTCTCTGCTTCCAGTCTTGCTGGCCTGCAGGCCAAACATCTATGTCAAGGACACCCTGGGAACACTCCTGTGGCTTCATGGAGAGGGACCTGCAGCCCCAGAGCTGTCCCTACTCTCTTGATGACATCCACAGTGCAATCAGCACGGACATGTGTAAGGCTGGGCCACCTGGCCATCCAACGACATGTGTGTCTGCCAGACCAGAAGAGCCTGGCCTAGCACCCACCATGCAGAAACCTCCACCTCTTGCTTTATTTCTGACTCATGTTTGTGGTTGGTCTTGCTGTCTGTGGAGACAGGATGCACATCTCAAACTTCTTGGTCCAGGGCAGGCATTTTTCAAATTCTTCAGCATACCTCACCCAGAAAGTCCATTTTCAGAATTATGCTGGTGACATTAGTGTCCAGCTGGAGACTAAAAATTGGTCGAGTCAGGGACATCTTCGGGGAGTATTTTTTGTCTTCAATTCAGTTTCCTAAAACCCTACAAGGCTGGGCCACAACAATGGCTATGCTGGGTGGGCTTATCTGTCTAGGGCCTCATCAAGGAGGAGAGGCAGGAGAGAGAAAGGAGCCGCAGGCAGGTGCTGCGGATGACTACCAGATAGTTAGTGACCCACGTTGTGGGTGGCAGCCAATTACACACTCCTCAGATGTTTGCAACTCTGATTTCAGAATTTACACGGACTAAGGTACTTTAATACTTTTGATCTCATCTAAGCCTTATGACTCTCCCGGGAAATAAACCCTGAGTTTATAGATGGGAAAATTGAGGACAGAGGGCTCTAAGTCAGGAAGACTGCTAGCTGTGGACCTCAGCCCAGAATTCAAGCGTGTTCATTCTCAGTCTGTGATAGTATATAGTAACTCACTGATAATAAGGATGACAAATAGTCATAAATGTCTGAACTCTATACGGGGTGTTTATCTTTCTTTTAATCATTACTCTGATACTATAATGTGCACACAGTTATTGTCCTCATTTCACAAAACAAACAGCCAGGGCAACAGACTACCAAGGGACCCGCCTACGTTGTACAGCCTGGAAGTGGCTGAGGCAGGACATGGACCTGCTTTCTTTTGCAGCTATGCCATTGCCTTCAAAACCAGACCCAAGGGCTGTGGGTCTCCTCAGAACAAGACGCTTGCATGGAGCTGGTTCAGAGAATCTTCTACCTGCGGGCTGTGGAGGAGGAGGTCGTGGCGGAGTCTACAGCTGAAGGCTCTGCCCTGCAAGCTCGGAGAACTGGCCAACTAGAGCCCTCTGTGTGGCACACATTGTCTGGGTCTTGGAAAACTTTTCAAAGGTGCCAGCAGCCCAATTAGTGCCCCACTCCCTCCCAGGTGACTCCCTGGGATGCCCTTGGGTTCAGCCTGCTTCCAAAGACTTCCTGTTCTGAGGCCTACCTTTCATAAGGTACAGAGACCATAGGTTCAGCACAGAAGAAGCTGTCCACATTGAAGAACACAATTTTCCCAAGATGCCTTGGGAGATGCCAGGGATGGCCACCACGATTCCTCCTCCCACAGCGTCCCACCACCTCAGCCAGGAGGGCTAAGCACTGTCTTCATTGTGCAGATCTTTCTTTCTCTCTCTGCTCTGCAAATAGCTGTAGGACCTTAAACCTTGATTTGTGAAGCTTGAAGGATACAACCCACCAGCTCCCATTTAGTTTAAAAATTATAACACCAGTCAAGGGCAAGTCATAAATCCACTTGAACATTGTGCTGAAGTTTATGACCTCTATACCTGGGGCTCCTGCGGGAGCTTGTGGATTTACAATTTTTATACAGTATTAAGGGATTTTTTCCAAACCCCTGAGTCCTGTCCATGGACCTCATGCATGCACGCAGACTTGCCCACCAGTTCCTCCGTTGTCACTGTTTTCCTCTTAGGGTGATTTCTCTTGGACATCTCTTGGACAGGCAGCCCCGTTGGCTCCCTCGCAAAACTGGTGCTCTGCTTGGGAATTACACAAACTAGCCAGCCTGAAACCATTTTCTGAGGAGGCAGTAGGGAGAAGCATCATGGGGAGATTTGTGAATTTGTTTTTAATTTAACATGTTTGTGTTTGTAAACAGAGAAGAGACAGATGGAGCCATCTTCCCAAGAGACTTCTATGCTTACCCTATTTTCTGAAATTGGAGAGGTTTGGGGAATGAATGGAGATCAAGTTTTACCCTGAAGACCCTACTCAGGCATGCTTTTCCTCAAAGATCATTTTCATGGTAGAACCAAGCATCATATTTATAAATCTTTATTCATAGAGACATGGGACAGTCCTTATGGCCACTCTCCCTGCTCTTAGACATACATTTCCATTTCTTGAGGGGCCTAATATTTTCATCACCTCTGCATTTTTAATCTTTTGTGTGTGTGTGTGTGTGTGTGTGTGTGCGTGTGTGTGTGTGTGTGTGTGTGTGTGTGTGTGTGTGTGTGGTGGTACCAGGGATCGAACACAGGACTTGGCACTTGCCATGCAAACACTTATTCCACTGAGCTATCTCCCTGGTCCTGTATTTTTAATCTTCTTAGGTCCAAGTATTAGATAGTCTTGAATTATCTTTAACTCCAATCTTAGTCTTTGACCTTTAATATGAAGGCTCTAACAAATTAACATTTATTATGTTCGCTCAGCCACTTGGATTTATTCAAGCTGGTTTCCTTTATGTTGTTTTATCCCTCAAGTTTATCTGTTCCACCTTGCTTCATATCAACATACAGAATAAGAGAAAACTTCCTGTCTCATTTTAATCTCATATAAAGAGTCCACGTTGGTGTTTCTTTGACTCCACTAGGAAATTTTGTCCTTTGAGTTCTCAGTCTTTCAAAATCTTAGTTTCCCTAAGTCTGGAGATAAACATAGGGAGGGGAAAACTGGGTGCTGAGTCAGAAAGGGCCTGTTCTGCTGCTCCCCTAGGCATCCTGCCCTCATAGAAATAAGGGGAAAGGGGAGAGCTGAGATCATAAAAGCAGCAAGCCAAGAAGGCTAGAAGATCTGTCAGATAGTGCCAGACAAACATCACAGTCTCAAGGACAGCACTTTATCTACCTACCTGGGGATCTTGCCACAGCGGCAGTGGACTGACCGCCTTCTCAGTCCCTGGGACAGGTGATCGAGTTGGCTTTCTCTCTTACTTCCTCGACTCTCTGGGTTTTTCCCTCTCCTTACTGAGGTTAAAGACCACCCGTTGGCATCCAATCCTACAGTGTCCAGATGGCAGCCCCTGCTTGTGGTTTCTAGGAGATCTGGCCAGCCTGCAGCACTGACTGGCCCACCAGACCAGCGGCCACATATTTGCCCTCAATTGGGCCAGGCTATGGGAACAAGTGGCCAGAGCTGTCTGTGTTCAACAGATTCTGTGTATGTGTGGCCCAGCCGGGAGCTCTTAAAACATTCTGAGAGACAGAGCCCATAACAGCAGCTGTGAGCTGTTCCACTCATAGGCCTTTAGCCCGAGGTCAAGAGTTTCACAGTTCTAGTGGAGGAAGAATGGCTCCATGCCTTGGTCCTCCCTGGCAGCCTGGAAGAGATGTGCACACAGTAAGATTCTTGCAGGCCTACAGCCATGCCCTAGGGTGCTGGAGATGCTGAGCTTGCTCACATGGAGGGAACCGGACCGTGCCAGTGAGGTTGGGCTCCACCGTGACTTCTCACTTCACTCAGATGGAGGCTCTTGTGAGCACTGGAGGCAGTGACCTGCTTAAAGGGTGGCATGACCTGACACAAGACACGCTCAGACCAAGTAGTGGAGCCTTGGCAGTTGCTGGCCACTAGCTGCAGTGGGGTCGGGTGGTGAGGGCCCCAGCCTGTGGTGTAGTTCCAGTGACATTTCCTGGAGATAGAGGGGCCTAAAGAAGGGTGAGTGCTGGGAGCCTGACTGCATCCAGACACAGTCTCTGGCCTTCAGACACAGCACACCAGAGTACAGGGGCATGGGACTCAGACCACAACACCAGGAAGCCACAGGAGAGCAGAGAATGGGAGAAGAGCATGAAGGAGAAGCCTGCAGGTCAGGGGGGAGCTAAAGGTGGCTTTGGTTTCCCTCACATCTAGGCCTGAGTCTCTATTTTTTTGTTTGTTTGTTGTTGTTTTTCTGTCTATGTGTTATGTAGCTTTTTGGTAGAGCATATGAATCCCCCACAAACCCACATTATAAGATTTTGTGAATATTATATACGGTAATAGCTGAATGGAGAGTGTTGAAATATTCTGACCTATTGAAGACAATGCTTAAGGCAAACCTGAGAGGTTCAGTATGTCAAGAACGAAGTAAGCCCTTTGTTCACCATTACATTGCACTGGGCAGGACGCATAGTAAGCACTCAATAAGCAAATGAAAGCAATTATTATTTCTAGAAGTGCTTAATTTCAAGACCTTTTCTGCCTCTTTAGAGAGCAGAGAAAAAGAGAATATTTAAGGAGAGAATGAAAGGCAAAGTAGTAAAGATGGAGAAGCCCAGAACTTTTGTTTGGCAGGCTGGGAGTGCTTTTATGTATACAGTAGGTATTAGGTTACTACCGGCCGAGCAGCGTGGGACACGATGACACACAAGGCAGAGGGGCACTGCTCTCACCCGCCATTGTGGGGAGGAGCTAAGGGAGCCTATTGACACAGTCTGTCTAATCCAAGACACTAGGACCAAACCCAGCACTCCATGCAAGTCAGGCAAGTACGTTACCACTTCCAAGATCACAGTGAGGGCTTTGCTAGGGGGAGGAGGGTACACGGGGTGCTTAGTCTTCATCACCACAGATCTTTGAAAGTCTTATCTCTTGCACCTTGCTCCTAGAAATTCTACCCTGAAGAATCATCTATGGCATCAGTCCAGTCACTTTCTGGGACTCCTGGTGGTCAGCTACCACCTGGTGGGAGGGCACTTAATCTTCTGAGTTGTGGACACGGAGGCTGACTCCCCAGGGTGCACTATCCCCCCACCCCCGTTGGGTAACAGTGATGCTGTTCTGCAATTTGGCTACAATTCCAGGAGTGACCCCCTTTCTTTGTCCAATGGTAGTTTCTGAAATGAGCAGTAAGTCTGCTGAAGATGATGCCATGTTAGGACGGGTTGGCTGATGTTTCTGAGAAAGTCTGTCCTTCCTGGGAACCTTATGGACAGTCTTCTTAGGTTATCTCCTGACAGAGACAACAGAAAATCCGGCCGTTGCCAGCCACTCTCATGGCTTCACCAGCTGTGCTACCATCATGATGGGAGGTCCCGAAGATGATGTCGATTCCATAAATGCCGGAGTGGAAAGATGGGAAGAGCAGGGATCCTTGATGATCTAATTGCGGTTGAAAGTCACCTGGAATCCCAGATACCTCTGTCCTTTCAGCTCTTGGGATATAACACATTGCTAAATGTTTCAGCCATTTTTTTTTTTTTTTCTTTTTCAGTAGGAAAGATTCAGGAGGCCTTCGCACTGAGTTATATATCTGGCTCCCTTTTAGTTTTTAATTTTGAGACAAGGTCTTGCTAAAACTTCATAGGGTGGACTTGAATTTGCAATCCTCCTGTACCAGCCTCCCAGAGCGCTGGGGTTATAGGTATGTGCCACACCTGGCATGTTTCACCCACTTTGGGTGGCATTCTCTACTATTTTCATTTCAGAATATCATAACAGAGTTAACAGGAAAGAATCAGGCATCCGCTCAAATGGTGACACCTGCAGTTGGTTTCATCATTGCTTTGGCCCACCTCAGAGAAAATGTGCTTAGCTAGGGCTGGCAAGCTAGGTCAGTGGACCAAGTGCCTACATAGGCAAGCACAGAGATTGGGGGCTTGACTCCTGGTACTGCATGCCATGCTGGCCCTGCCCCGG